>BEXV01000689.1:104505-119915 GCA_003118195.1 Hemicentrotus pulcherrimus
AAAAAAAAATAAAATAAATCAGAATTCAATTACTTAAACCTGGCGTAACTGGGTCATGTTGTTTTGGCATGTTCCGACCGAAGTCCTGACCCATAATTTTGTGTAAACAGTTTCAAGCAGGCGGTAATGTTCGTTTCTAAAGCTAGCAGTTCGCATGTAGAACTAGGAATAAGAGGGAAAACAACCAACCAAACAGATGTTACCAAACCACTTCTTTTGTCGAATTAAAATTGTAAATGCATCCTGATTACAATATTATATGTTTTAACTTGATTGATGAGTTTTATTTCAAATTCAGTATTACAACAACAACAAAAAAAAAACCGCGAAAAACAGGGTATAAACATAATACAATGTACATACAAAATCAACTTAAATATGTGAAAAAAATAACATTTAAATACAAATAGTTGGAAAATGAAATAGGGTGTACCAGTAAAAGTCTATATGGCTTGACAAGTTAATACACCCATTACAAAGAGTGAACTAAATTAAACCATTAGAATATATAATTGAACTATCAACGGCGACAAAATACTAGAAATCTTTTAGATTCAACAAATAGATAGCTTTATAAAATGTATCTAAAATTTTTAATTGTTTGTTTGTTGCTTACGTTGTAGACGCTGCTCGCGTTTAACAGACATTAAGTATTGTTAGAGGGGAAGTCTCAACACGCAGATACTAAGTTGGTTTTTAATAAAAGCAGACCAGTTAAAGTAAAAAATAAGCGAAAGTTTGAGCAATATCCAATTGAAAATAGAAAAGTTATTATTTTTTGAAGTTGATATCAGTGGAACACAAATTGGCAACACTGTGACGTATGATAGTAATATTGTACATTATAGCTTACATGTAAGCAATGTAGCGATAGGAGGGTGAATTGACCAGTTCCCATTGATTTGTAAATATGCTTATTGGTCCATAGTATCACTTTTTTTAATCAATGTTCATGTTATCATATGTTTATCTGTGTTCGTATAATCATATGTTTATCATTGTCCATATAATATCATTATTATATTGATATTGCGTAAATATGTTTGTACACTCATACTTCGAGAGGAGGTCGATGGAGTCAAAACAGATCGTACAAATACATTTTGCGAAATCCTCTTCAAAAAAACTTTTACAGAAAATTGATATAAACTTTAATTTCTTAGTTATTGATTACGAAATAAATTGGTCCATTACGAGGTTTGTTTGTAAAAAAAATGACATATTTTCAAATATTATATTCAGGGTGTATGTATGATTGAAAATTCTCTTAAAGTACAAGGCATATGCATGGGAGGGGACCTCGCAAGATACGTCACAAGGTTGACAGGTTGTTTTTCATTGATCGCGCTTTCATCATTTTCTTATTGTTTGTATCCGTTTTTGCTATAACTCTTACAAACCCGTTCCGTTCATTTCTCTACTTACGTTATTACCAACTGTATATCAGTGTGGGATTCACCCTTTAAGATACACTTACAAAGTAATCGTTCATACATTTGTAATACAAAATTATATTCAGTTTATGATGTATCATTAATGATACGAATGCATTTTTATGATCTCAGTAAAAATCTAAATAGTATTTAGATTTTTACTGAGATCATAAATAATAAATATATAATAGAGGTGAATGCATTTTGTGGAAATAAAATGGCGAAATAGCTCCATTATTTCACTGTCCGCTAAGCAGCTGGTAAGTCTGGCTGTGTCTTTTATTTTATATTCCATAATATTATATAAAAAAGTAACATTAATATGTATGGTCAGTTTATGCAAATGTGTTTTTTTTAAGGCGCTGTTGTTTTTATTATCCCAGTTATAGACAACTGTAAAAGCTGAATCTTTTTGAAAGATCAGAAAAAGGAAAAAGAAGGCAGAACAGAACAAGAAGAACAACAAGAAGAAGAAGAATGATAAAAACTAAAAGAAAAAGAGGAAGAATGATGAGATGAAAAAGAATTAGAAGATGAAAAATAAGAAGAAGCAGCAGCAGGAGAATATGATGATGATGATGCATGAGAAGTGCGAACAAGAGAAAAGGAAGATAGAGCGTGGGAAGAGAGACATTCTAAGAGAAAGAGGGTCGAACATTGGACGAGAGAAAAAAGGTAAAAGACAGAGAAATAATAATTGTCTAGTAAATTCAGACTCTTCATCGGCTAGCATAACCTAACTCACAATGTGTTATTAGAGCTCTTCTTTGACTTAAAGTATTCTTATCATAAACACTTAAGTGCAGTTCATGTTACACATGCTCCACAGGGAGGGGGGGAGGGGGTGTTGTCAATGGACGAGATATTAGGAGGTCATTTTTGCTTGTTTCCAAATTTGGTTCTTTGTTTTTAGTTTCTTTTAAATTGTTTTTCTTTTACACTCATACCATCTATGACATTGTATAGATTATATATTTAATATGGTAATGTAGATTTACAGATCTATATTTGTTTCACATGTTGGAATGCAAAGATTGAGCAAGCGAGGGCTGTGATTCTAAACAAATTAAATATATTATGTTACGATAAAGGAACTGTTTGTCTTGAAACAGATGGGATACACGTCGATATTCATGTAACCTTCTGGAAATTTCCCTCTTGGCGAATAAACATCAGAATCGGCACTGCGCCTATGATTTCAAATACTTTTAAGAACATATTGCCACAATTCAAGCTATTTTGCACCTGTTTTGTTGACTCCTCCGTATTCTTTGAAAGGAATCAGTTTTGCATCCTTTACAGGTTTTAGATAAACTTTGCCTCTAATTCTAAACAAAATCCTAAATTTAGCTCATGCTGCAATCATATTTATAAACCTTAAGGTCCTAAATGAATCTCATGACTATCACAAGCCAATCGCATGTTCGATTTTCGAGATATTTATGATTGGAATTCGAAATTTCAGAAACTGAACAGTTTTAGTTTTACAAAACTACAGTCTACTGGGGAAAATGTGCATGCTAAAACCGGTTACTGAAAGATTTTACTTCTTTGAAGCACTTCATGATCATTTTGAAGCTCAATTTTGTTAGAGCTTTAATATTACAAAATATCACAGACACTGGTATTAAAAACATAGGGCCATGCTTCTCAGATTTGTTGACATGGAAAAATTGCTAAACAATGCCTTCAATTCAAGTATTTTCAACCTTTTTTTTTTAGTCACGGCATCCTTTTCAGGAACAAACGGTTTCGCGTCACTTTTATGTGTCGGCCAGTATATTTCTCATTATAAATTTCTCGTTTGCAATTTGCCTTATATTTTACGTTTTTTTTTTAAATAGATATTTTGTATTTTATTCAATTTAATATCCTTCCAGAAATACTTTATGCATTGCACCATTTATAATTCAAGAAGAAAAAGAAGTCATGACAAGATGTGGGGAGTATAATATAGTCTAAGCTTTTTGTTTTCTCAACATTGTTCTGATTAGTCTCTTGACGACTATTCGGCATGCTGCTTTTACTATCGAAGACTCCAACATGAGCTGATAACACGTCTTACGAAGCTTAGAACTCCCTTAATGGAACTCATATGCGTTTAGATAGGGTTTTCTTCGTTTCAATATTACTATATTAACTGCCTTACTTAATCGAGGTAAATGACAAAGATACAATGACAATAACAAAGTAACGTTGCAGTGTACTGACTGAGCCAACACTCCGGTGTATAACTTCACCTTTGTCATTAAACATGTACGCACAGAGAATTCATACATATTTACTCTTCTCAATCAGTTTGTTGATAATAATAATGATAATGATAATGATAATAAGAATTATAGTAATAATGATAATGATAATGATGATAATAATATTGGTGATAATAACATTAATAGTAATAATTCCCCATGCTCCTGTTGCTTTTCCTCCTCTTTCCTCCCACTCTCTCTTAAAATAATGTCATCTATCCTATGCATTGTGAATATCACTCGAAATGTATCTCTTCTTTATCAACAGGAAATTGAATGATCTCCCAGCTCAAGGTAAGAAAACAACTCATTAGACTTGTATCGCCTTCAGGAATATCTTGATTCCCTAAGACCTGTAAACATCTATGAGAAGGAACTCATTTGAATTTCATCAACACAATATGTTGCGTTTTCCTTCACTCTTGTCAGATGCAGTCCTGCTCTACAAGACCAGTATGATCTTCTTCGTTTTGTTAAGAGTGAGAAATAAAATTTTGTTAAAGGAGAACATGTAAATACGTAGCAGCAAATGGTATACGTATTGTAAAATAGGAAGAAGCGAGTAAAAATAGTAATGGGAGAAGGAGTCGCAGTTGTCGTACTACTATTGCTATTATAATCATCATAATTATTGTTGTTACAATCATCATTATCGTCATTATTATCATTAATATTATTATTCTTATTATCACATCATCATCATTATCGATAGTAGAAGTAGTAGTAGAAGTAGTAGTTTAACAATATGATGCAGCAGCAGAGCGATTTGTCAGACGTGTACGGGCATCATTTTGCTTGGAGGGGGAGGGGGGCTGATGTCGCTTGTTTGAATATCAATTTTTGTTGGTTATTATTTTTCTGTTTCTTAATTTGTGGGAGACCAAAGCAGGCGAGACAAAGTTTGGAACCATTCTTATATTTAAAATATAGTTTTGTCACCAACATGTACTTGAAAGAAGCATAAAACAAGAGTACCTCACTGCCCGATTATAAAGTGTCGGTTATCCGAATATGGGTAAAGCATTCTCGGAATTGTCGAATGTGAAACAAATTATTCAAATATGTTGCAACAGGAAGATATTTCACCCCCAAAACCTGATCCATTGTATATATGTTTAAAAGTCTACGATGTCATCTTTGTCTCGTAAAACGATCTGCGTGTTGACAAGGATTCTCTTACCTTGGTCTAAATCTGTCTTGATTCAATTTTTTTCTTCATTTCTTTCCTTCTCTCTTTATTTTTTGTGCATCTGTATCTTTCAGGTTTTATAATTATTGTCAAGGTTTTTGTGTTTGTGGGAGGGGGGGGGGGGGGGATTAAAAAATGCCTACAGTTGTTTCTGCAAATCCGTGATTGTTTTGGCCTTCATGATCAGCCTTAAAATATTTCAATTGGTCTTTTTACTCGACCATATTGTACTGGTCGTCTGCATATTTATCTTTTTCTCTACCTTCCCACCTCTCTACCTCTTTACCTCTCTTTCTCTCTCTCTTTCTCTTTATTTTAAAAGTGCCACATGCACACAACAATGATGAACGCGCACATGCCCACACATACCCTCATCCATAATTTTATTCTCTCTTTATCTTTCTTCGTTCTCACTCTGTTAATTTCTCTTTTCTCCTCTCTACTTCTCCCGATTCCCCTCTCTTCTCTCTCTCTCCCTCTCTCTCTCTTTCTTTCTCTTTCTCTCTCTCTCTCTCTTTCTCTCTCTCTTTCTCTCTCTCTCTCTCTCACACACGCACGCACATTTACCATCACTATCTCTCTCTCTCAATTCCTGTATCCTTTCATTCCTCTATCATTCTCTCTCTCTCTCTCTCTCTTTCTTTCTTTCACACACACACACGCGCGCGTACTGTTTGGTTGAGATATTTTGGGGCCGTTGTGACATTTAGTACGCTCTGGTACGGCATGAAGTGAGATGTATAGGGCTATAAAGCAATCATGCTCATCCTCTTCAAGCCACTAAGTTCCAGCTTATTTGCCACTCCAGGCACTTTGCTAACCCAAAGAGGTAGACGTCCTTTGAGAAGGAGACTATAATACGGGAAATGATTAAAGTGAACCGGTAACATCGTTGACAGTTGATGAAAAAAATGCCTAGTCTTTTGATGAATTAATGTTACTTATTATATTCCTTCTACTGTTCTTACCCTCTAACATGCAAACAAAAGCTGGACACAATTCTCGAACTAAAACGATATTGATGGTTTTCTTTGAATGCGTCAATATGTAACTTCCTCTTACAGTAAATGTTTGCAACCATTTTTTGAATTATCCCTACCGTTTTTTACATTAGAAAAATGACATAAAACAGGCTTTTTTACAAAACCTTTTAAGACCTAGATGTTAAAAATGGTATTTATAGCCATTACATTGATTTGTGAAGGCTTACATTCATTTAAAATTCAATTAAATTATACAAATATAGTTGGGATAATTTAGGAATCGATCAGATAACGTTTCCCCCATTTTTTATAATAATGGTCTGATTTCCTCAAAATTTCAGATTATCTTTAAAGGCATCAATCTGAGATGCAAGGCCTGTGAAAGGGTGGAATATTGAAGCCCTAAAAAAATTGCACTTCAAAATGATCAAGAAGTGCCTCAAAAAAGAAAAAAAAAATCTTTGAATGACCGGTTTACCTATACTCGTTTTCTCTAATAGTCTGTAGTGTTATGAAAACCGTTTGGCAAACTCAAAATTTGGTTTCGATTTCCAATCATAAATATCTTGATAATCAGACAGGTGATCAGCTTGTAAAAGTCATGGAGTTTCTGACTGACCTAAATGTTTATAATTATCATTGCAGCATGAGCTTAATCCAGGATATTGTTTCAGAATCTGACACAAAGTTACCAGATCCCTTTAATTGTAAATCCAGTATACTACCTAAGCACCATTTTCTCTCATCTGAAAAATGATACCAAGTCCCTTAAATGGGGGCAACGTAAAAGGTCTACACAAAATACTATTAGCAAGATGTAGACAAATTTTGTAGAGAAAAAGAAGTGAAAGAATCTGACGTCGATGAAATCGGAAGAAAATGTCGAGAATACAGAAACTAGGAATAAGTGAATGAGAGAGAGAGAAAGAAAGGAGCAAGATATTAAGTGTGTGTGTGCGTGCGTGCGTGGGCGTGTTTCTGAGAAAGAAAGAAAGAAAGCGAGAGAGGGGCGAAGGATAAGGAGCATGAATTATCAAAGATCAGTTCTGCTTGGTTCATTATGTCCCCTTCAGCCACCCCCACCGTAATTTTTCCATTCAGTATAGGCAAACATTCTGCCCAGGTAAGCAAAAACATGAATATTCATGACACACCATGGACTATTCGATTATAAACAGAGGGGTGCAATTGCGCACCACTTCAAACTCCCCTACTTTCAAATATTTTACTGTATTATGTAGTTCGGTAGGTTTATTTTTCTAACTGTTAAGTTATCAGATATCAGTGATAGTTTAAAGATATGGAAATTTTTCTTGTATTTCATATTTAGCAAAGCAATCTCAGGTACAAAATTACTATCAAGTGTCGTCTGATCCGCCGATTGCCATCTGCTATATACGATCTAGAGACGGCGAATAGCTTCGTTTGTGCTGGCGAAAATGAGTCAACCGGAGCAAAATGAGAGAAGAGAGGAGAGGGTATGATATGAACATACATGCGATCACTTATCATTGATATGTGTAATTTGCTAATAAGTAACAGCTGTTATTTTGATATTTTCCATAGTCTCGATTCATAACGGGGTAATAATAGTAGCAGTGCAACGAAATGTGTAATTGGGCAATGTTAGAGAGAATGCAATAACAGCTAGCTAGCTTTTCGGGGAGGGGATGGGGGAGGCTAATGAGCATATGTGATCTTGGTCAATTGTGATTAATGCCTATTCATTCAAACTCAAATTTATGAGGGAATACACATATACATTTTCAAATTATAGATACACAACTATTAAACTGAAGTCGTGGAACAAAATCATGTAAGTTCGCTAGTCATACTATTCATCAATATGACCTTGTAAACGGCTTGTTTGAGGTTTGTTTGGTTGTTTATCTCTTTTATCCAAACATTTGTTTTATCCCCATCATATTTTGATAACGAGCGGTTGTATCCTTTGCTCGGTATTCAATTTCTTTAGGTGCTTTACACAAGCAGCAAAACGGGCGGGTAGGGGAAAAGACGGACCAATTAGCGCGGGCCTCACGATCGCTATAGGGAAAAGCCTGAAGTTGCGTGCGTACCAAGCCGTCACTATTTCCACTCGTCCTCAGACATAACGCAGGAGAGCAGCAACATATAATAGCTGTGCACGTCAAATTTGCCAACTCATACCGAGGATCCTAACAGAACATATCGGCTGTTATCCTAAGGAAGTTGGAGGAGTAGGCTGAAGAGTATGCGACCACAATGGCAGAAGGATTGCATTCATCGCTTTTCCTCCGCTGAAAACGAAGAAAACGATTTCCTTGCACGGATATTCAACCTCGTGTTCCTAAGAAGTAAACGCCTCCAATAGCCCTTTACCGAACTTGTCGTATTGAAAGTTACACCTCCAGAGGAAGGATAATTTAAGAGCACCATTTTTTGAGGGAAAAAATACTTCTCATGTCATCCTTCCTTTCGCTTATTTGGATAAGATGTAACGCGTGGTTACCTCAAGTGATTTCGTATCTGGAATTATCCTGATAGTCTCATGCTACTCAATCTAACGGAAAATACACTTTTTGACAAGGAATTATTTCCACTAAGGTAAGTTTGATGCCCAGCGGGTAGACTATTGCTGTCTTTAAATTATTGATTCTTCTTATCTCCAAAATGCTATAGATCTGCACGATTCAATACATTGCAGATTTTAAAAAAGAAAAAAAAAAGAATGTTATCTTTATCAGACTAGGTGTCGTGTTCAAGTGGACATGTCGTCGAACTGTGGTACGCAAAGTCCGCGGTTCGAATCCCGCCGCACCACTTATGTCCTTTTGCAAGACATTAATCTCTATTTGCCATACTCAACACAGGTGTTGCGAAATCGTACCTGGCATGAATTAATTCCTTAAAATGTTAAGCGCCTTGATGGCAGCCATGCTAAAACCGGGGGTAATAGGCCTAGGTGTGGAGCAACAAGGAGTGTTCAGTTTGACAGACATAAGTGTTATAATAAGAACCAGCTATTGTCATTATTATATTACTTCAATTTATTTATGTATCTACTATATATTCCTAATCTAATATTGTTATTGACTAAACATTAATATTCAATTCAATTCAATTTATCATTTCATTAAAAAATCACATACAATATGTATATACATAGAGACGTGAACTGGATCATTAGCAACCAATAAAGCCGATGGCTTTAGGGAAGTGGGCGGACCGGTAACACAAATGACAAATGTGGAAAATACAAAACATATATGACAAATGCAAGACGTAAACAAGACATTACATAATAGACAAATGAAAGTAGACATGACCGCAAGTACTTTTCGAAAAATAATCAACGGTAATACTTCATTTTAATACTCTGTTGCATTGCCTATACAAATCTTGTTCGTATCAGAAAGTATATATGCAATCCGGTTTCAATACATGGCTTTGAAAAAAAATTAAACAAAAACATTACAAACAAGACCTGGTAGGCATAGTCATTCTATAGTCCCATCCATTTTTCCAAAGTTGGTGATTTCATATGATTGTGACAATCTAATTATCGAAGTTGAACAAATGAGGCTGTTCCTGCTATATTCACTTCTCATTTGTCTATTGTAATTATTCATAAATGTTTGCTTGGCTTATCAAACATGTCAACCAATGCCCAAACCAATATGAAAAGTCCAATCTGAAAATGACAAGCTTATTGGTTCCCGCCAGTTTTTATATTTGCATTGTGTGATCGATGAGGAGGTAGACATTGTGTTGTGGACACATCCCTGGTGTCTTTTTAAAATTCATAAATTAAGTCTTCTGCTGTAACTATTGGGTATAGTTTCCGCCGCAATGTTACATTTTAATTTGACGTGGCTGAGTAGGGCTGGGGTTATAATTATAGGCAAACAATTTACATAATGTATGCAATATAGCAACATAAGTGAACATCCTTATGTAAATAATGATACTCCTAAGACTACTACGTTTTCTACTTCTACTATTAATAATAATACTATAAGTGATAACAATTGGAACAAAGTAACTAATCATAATAAAGGTCTACTTTATTATTACCATAAATACAATAATAATATTGATTATGATAATAATGCATTTATGTAGAATCGTTTCCATTTTCATTTTAAAATGCACTATTCAATGATGATATAATAAATGAGTTTTAAGATGGTTTCCTAAGACACCTTCGTGTTTTATACCAAAACAGTTTTTTTTTTTTGAAATCCTGTTTTTAGAGGAAGCCTTTAATACAAAGTGAGCATCCTTCCTATCTCTTGGCACAAAAAGCTAAAATTGTGAGCCTTCACTGGTAACATTGCTGTAGGCTTACTGCAATGAGGTCAAACTAGAATGGGAAATGGTGTTAAGAGCCTTGGGTAGGGGCCTAGACAGGACGCGGGTGATCGAGGATATCGACCAAGAGCAACGACATGAGTACCACTCGTAAGGTAACAACGGTTGACCGAATAAGTCAATCGGACGCGTTAAAGGCNAGTTTCCGCCGCAATGTTACATTTTAATTTGACGTGGCTGAGTAGGGCTGGGGTTATAATTATAGGCAAACAATTTACATACTGTATGCAATATAGCAACATAAGTGAACATCCTTATGTAAATAATGATACTCCTAAGACTACTACGTTTTCTACTTCTACTATTAATAATAATACTATAAGTGATAACAATTGGAACAAAGTAACTAATCATAATAAAGGTCTACTTTATTATTACCATAAATACAATAATAATATTGATTATGATAATAATGCATTTATGTAGAATCGTTTCCATTTTCATTTTAAAATGCACTATTCAATGATGATATAATAAATGAGTTTTAAGATGGTTTCCTAAGACACCTTCGTGTTTTATACCAAAACAGTTTTTTTTTTTTGAAATCCTGTTTTTAGAGGAAGCCTTTAATACAAAGTGAGCATCCTTCCTATCTCTTGGCACAAAAAGCTAAAATTGTGAGCCTTCACTGGTAACATTGCTGTAGGCTTACTGCAATGAGGTCAAACTAGAATGGGAAATGGTGTTAAGAGCCTTGGGTAGGGGCCTAGACAGGACGCGGGTGATCGAGGATATCGACCAAGAGCAACGACATGAGTACAACTCGTAAGGTAACAACGGTTGACCGAATAAGTCAATCGGACGCGTTAAAGGTAAAGGCCAGTTTTGGAAACGCCCCCTTTAAAAAAAAATGAAATGGAATCTCTTATTAGCAATAATGTGAAAGAATATGTTTTGACTATACGTGATGATACAAATTTTCTGAGAAACCGCCTACTAATTGATATAATCGGTTAGTTATTATTTCTATTTGGACCTGATAGATATCGCGCACGTGTCACGAAGTCCCATATACATCTTTCTGTGTTCAATGCTTGAAACTTTACCAAGACTGGGCCAAATTTCTTATCATTTGAACCTTGCAGTACACACCAATACTTATATGCTAGATGATCAACCTGTTCTGATCGATTCCAAAACGTTTCTTTCACAATGCAATCAAATGACCATAAATGGTCTTTACCTTTAAGTAAGCAGCACTTTCCTTTGTTATTGTAATAAGACGTTGTGTTTGTGTTTTTTAAGTGATCTACGCTATAAAAACATAGGTCTCATGCGGTTTGATTTTAAATTAGGTAGAAGTAGTCATTAACGACGGATTTTTTTTTTCTGCTAAAGATTCTTGGCACAAAAAAAAAAAAATCACACTTAAAAGAGACGTTTTTGTTTCGATAAATACATGGATTTATAAACATAACAGAAATACACTTATCATGTATTCCTAAACCTTTCTGTTTTCTTTGATCAAATACTGTTGCGTACCCGTCTCGTAACATTCGACCAAGGAGGACATTCCTTGATTCGAATCAAAACACGATTGCAAAGCATGAAGGAAGTTCTTTAGCCTGGGGCACAATAATTTTATCAAGGTCTAACGCCCGGTAAAAAAAATTGCATTTTCTCTCACTACGGTTGACACTCACCAGATGAAGTAGAAAAAAGTAGAACAAGAAAACAAAATCAATGCTCGTGTTAGAAGAGCAGGTGCAAAGAGTAGGAAATTGTATTCGTGATGAAAATTATAACAAAATCCTACCACAGATATTTTCCGCAGAGCCGGTGTATTTAATAATCCCAATGTGCTTTCGGAAATCAAATTGATAAAAATCGTTTAGTTTTGCCATTCTGTTCAGTTAACGCTAAGGGAAAGTGGGAAATTGATTTTAGGAAGTTTACTCAAGTTATGAAAAATGAAATGTTACATTATGAAGACAAGTATTTCCACCAGACGATAGTAAATATGTTAAAATCCCTTTCGTGCATTGTGCGACTCATCTCAACCATAACGACTATGATGGACGCCGTCATGTTTGAACTGAATAAAGGGTGGTTCTCTTGACCATGAACATAACGGACCCCATCATGAAAACCCAGACATATTTAATATGTGTTCCCTCAGGGGAAAAATACATTTCCTACTGAGCAATCAAAAGGTGATTGAAATTCACAATTAATGTTGGCATTCGAGTGGTACAGACGGGTTTAAATTACAAATTAAAATGACATTGATTGATTGATTGATTTAAAAGGTTTCGTTATGATTGCATTTCGCAGCCAAATGGCTGAATTATGTACAATATAAATGTGCACAAATTATAATATATATAACAAAATTCATGAACAACATGACTAAAGGAATAACAGACAACAGGTAGAAGACAGTGAAAATGGGCAAAGGCGATTACGTTTTATGTTGTGAGGTGATACAAGAGTGGGTCAAATGATGAGCAAGCAATCCCTGTGCTTTTACACACTCTCAGGCACGTTCTTCTGACAAACTTCGCTCATTTCGGCCCTCCGGCCCCCAAGCACGCATACATCACTACACTGAGTAACTTTCACTATGATGATTATGAAGACAGACGAGTAGTGCGCCCACATTAGATGTTCAACAAGACTGGGACAAAGGGGATTTACTTTTAATGGCTTCATTATGATCTGGCCGATTTACAATTTATACTGACTTCACTTGAGCCAGACAGGGAGAGCATCCATTCAACTTCTGGTGTAAGAGCCATTTCATACACGTATCATTTAATGTGGTCTTCTTGAAATTCGGTTTCTAGATAATGATGCATCACCGACATGCACCATTTATTGCAAAGATGAATGAGGCTAAGATCTCTCAGGTCTGTGGAACAGCTTAGTATGCATACATATGCATCAAAGCTGTCATCTGCATGCGTATTTTTAGAGCGATCAGATTGATATGAATAGGTTTTCATTTTCTGTTCTGATTACGAGATTAGGAAAACGTCTTATCAGACGGAGGAGGAGGGGGGGGGGGGGGGNGGGAGTCTTCATATCCCCATGGGGTATTAGGATTTTCGGCAGGGTATTCCTGTAGTTAAGTTCGTTTTGGTGCAAGGGCCTACCAACGCAATGCGTAATGGGGCCATGGTATACCAGTTGAGACGGATCGTGAGGGTGAGTAGGAAACATGAATGATGCAACGTGAAATTAATGATTTTATCTGTGACATAGAAGCAAAGAATGCAAAGCCTCTTCTCCTATCTATTTCTATTTCCTTCACCTCTCTTATCCATCATCCCTCATCTTAGCTCTCTCTTTCCGTCCCCTTTCCCCTCTTTCATTCCTAGCTCTGTCCACCTCTCTCTTTATGTCTCGCATTGTTTCATCTCGTATATCTTAGTGCCCCGATTTTTTCGATAAACTTTCACAATTTCCGTCTGTCTTCGATCTCGTAAATTCTAGAAATCAATAAAGGTTCTCACTGCATTTCCCTCGCACCTACATTCAAAGTAAATCACTTGTCTGGACTTGATGCGCATAGCAGGTCAAAACGTCTTTTTTTAGATTAATAAACATTAGTATGTTATCCTTCTTCATTTATAGCTTTGAAGACATCTGTCTAAAAAAAAAAGACTATTGACACATCGAATGGATCTATTTTCATGTTTAGTCTTCCTCGTTGTCATAACTTTACTAAAGTAATCGGGTGACCGATGTACTCTACCTAGCCACTAAGTAATCGGTTCTAAACGTGGGTTGTGACCTTGTGGCTTCGACAGCATATTCCTGAAATAAGACAAGGTGAACTTTTTTTGGGTTAATCTGCAGTATTTTTTTCGAACACGGGGTGCCTTCCTGCGTTGAGATGACGGTCAAAGCCGTCATCTCAATGAGGCTTCGTAATCCATAAAGCCAGTGTGGCGTGCAATATGCTTCCACTGAATACGCCATTAAAGTGTCTGATTTATAGGATGAGTTGGAAAGCATGCGCCAAGGCTTTGCGGCCTACTTAGTATTTCAATTGGAAATCCTGTATAACATTTTCCCCCTTGTTTTGATCAGACCATGCCGAGGTGGCGCTGTATAGTGGATACGTCGACGGGATGTGGATCACATGTTCTACGGTTCGAGTCCCGCTACAGGGCACTAATGTTGCAAAACATTTATCTACACTGGTATTTGCCACACTTAACCCAGGTTCCTTGAAATGCTAGAGCGCCATAATGACACCCATGATCAAGCCGGGTTAATAATTGTGGAACGCCAGGAGTGTGAAGCAAGACAGACATGAGCGCTTTAGGAGAACCCACTATTGATATCGTTATTAATGTTCTTTTACTCGGTATACGTAGTTTTAACCTTCTAAGCAACCTTGCCGCCATAGCGTTATTATCATTCGCGTTTTGCGCTTACCTTATTCCAGTCACACTTACGGCGTCATAGGTCAACATATAAATTGGAATGTAACTTAAACCAGCGAAATGGGTTATCGCTCGTACAACATCTACTTTAGATTAAGAACTGAACAGAGAATATATTGACGGGATTGGAAACTGAGCAAAACTTTCTTCCTGCGATTATGCACTGGTATGGGGAAGGAACATAAGGCACCATTCCGAATGTGTAATACAATTACCTAGCTTAACTGAAAAATATGGGGAAATAACAAAATTCTATTTACGTTCTTTCTCCAAAATGTATCAAAGCTAATGCTCACAAATTAAAGTGTTTTTATCTGTTTAAAAAGGCTACTTAGTTTGTTATGCTTAGAGGATTATGTTTTCGTATTTTGTACAATATCGCCTTTCTAAAATACATAAAACCGCTGAAATATGCGCACATTCGATCATGTCAATGGAAAGCTGACATAAAATCCTGGTGGTGTGATTATATACGCGTTTGCGAGTAGAAAATATCTTTGTCAGTGCGTTGGGAAATGTCTAACAACTACGAAATCGATTTCTCCGTTACTATTTTTGAAGGGGGGAAACAGAGCAAATAGTAAATCAAGACGATGTAGGCTAATAATGGAAATAGATACGCCTTCGCACATGCACCATTTGCTATTGAAAACAGAATTCATTACATATGCAACATAATTTGGCAATACAAAACAAGTCAATACCAAAAAGTAGCCCACTTTATAAATGCGTACTTCCTGATGGGTGTACTCGTAAACACGCCATACACTATCCGATATACACATCAAAGTTTAAACTATTGCACT
>BEXV01000689.1:123051-154227 GCA_003118195.1 Hemicentrotus pulcherrimus
TTTTTTTTTTTTTTTTACTGTTTTCAGGCACTTCTTGATCATTTTGAAGCGTATTTTTTTAGGGCTTCAATATTACTCCAGACACTGATAACACGAAGGGCCGTGTAACTCAGATTTTACATTGTTAAACGACCCCTTTAACCTCTGTTTTCATTTACAAATCGAACCGCCCTTCTCCTTTTATAGCTTCGATGAAATCTTTCAAATATAACAAACAAGATACAAAATTTGCTTCATTGAATGTATTTATTACAGTTTATTGTAGTCTACCTCATTGTAATAAACTCTATATACGCAATCAAAGGACTGAGTAACTTTGATTTAAAAGGTTTGTTTTGACCTTGTAGTTTCGACGGCATATTTGCGACAACAAAGAAGACACAGTTTTCTTGCTTTAGGTCAATCTTCGACGTTTTCTGGAAACGGGGTGCCTTTCAAAGTCAATGTTGACGTTTTGCCGTCATCTCAATGAGGCTTCGTATTTCATAAAGACAATGTGGGTGCAATATGCTTCCACTGAATACGCCATTATAGTTTCTTATTATAGGATGAGTTAGCAAGCATGCACCATGCTAATAGTATTCACGTGGATATCCTTTTGATGATTTGTTGTTCTTATTTTAGTTTATTTTAGTTTGACCAATGTCCCATTACTCGTCATACATAAGGTTAATATTAGAAGCTATATTGAAGTCATAATTTTATTGAAATTTGTGTTTTTGCGCTTACGTTCATGCCACCCACACTCAGGTCATCGTTTGTCGACAAATACATTGTAGTGTAACTTAATACCTGCGAATAGGGTTATCGCTCGTTCAATATCTACTTTAGATGAAGCACTGAACTGATAATCTATTTACGGGATAGGAAACCGAAAAAGACTTTCTTCCTGTAATAATGCACTGGTATGGGGAGTAATATAATGCACCATTACGATATCAAAATAGAGTTACCTCACTTGTCTGAATTATCTTGTGATTCTCCAAATTGTATCAAAAAAGTGCTCACAAACGTCTTAGTATCTATTAGAAAGTACTCCTTAGTAAGTGTTGCATGGTGTACTGTGTTTTAATATTTTGTACAATGATCGTAGCCGTTCTATAATACATCATAGCACGAAAATATACGCACATTCGATCATGTCAATTAAAAACTTGACATACAATCACGTTAATGTGATTATACGCGTTTGTGAAAACGAACAAATAACTTTGTAAGTGTTTTGACAGACATCTAAAAACGACAAAAGTGCTTTCGCCGTTACTATTTCCGAAAAGTGCATCAATACGAATACCGCAAAACATAATGGAAGAGAAAAGGGAGCGAAGGCTGAACAGGCTCGACAAAAGTTTATTATGGAAATAGAAATGCCTTTTTCAGTAGAGTTTGTTTATATAAAGAAAACCATTAATTGTGCAACATAATTTGCTAATAGAAGAAGAAGAAAAAAATACGACAAAGAGACCGACTTTTCAAATACACTCTTTCTGATGGGTGAACTCTTTTACATGACAAAATAAATACACTGTCCAATATTTACGTTAATGTTTAAAATATTAAGCTATATATACACGGGTTTAGTTTACTAATATACATAATTGAAGGGACAAATCTTCTTTTTTTTTAAAGATTTGTATAAAAAGACCTTTATTTTTCTCAAATGATATGTGGATGCTCTCGAAATGTTTTTCTTTTCTATTCAAAGACAGAAATATAAATAAACTGTAACAATGTTTTGTGATATGTAGCGGAAGTGAAATTCATCAATACACTGACTTTCGCTAGCTAAGAAAGCGACGGCACAGTCATAGACCTTGACCCCAGACAACTGTATTCATAATATCTTTTTCATTTTTGAACCTAAATAAATTAATCAAATTTTAATTTGCACGCAGGAAAAAATAGAATAACAGGTTTTCTGATCACATGGGGAGAAATAAAGCGAGAAAAAAATGTAATTTAAAATATCAACTTACAACAACAAAATTACTAGAATGCAGCATTATCATAAATGTTCATCACGTTCTTACGCCATAATAAAACACTAAAAAGTGTGGATACTGGATAATGAATAGAGTTTTATGTTTTGTTATTTGTTAGATTGTGACCGAGTGAGGATGAGGCAATGTAATAACCTTTAATCTAGAAAGGTGGGAAGGGAAGACACGAAGACTTCCAGATTGGCGTATTCATTATTGATAAAACTGCATGGTGTGATCATGTATACGGCTGACCCGTTTTCTGACACTTAGAAGAAGGTAATGAAAAGGAGCAAAAAAAAAGTTCTCCATCTTCACACCCCGAGGTACCCTCTAGTAACTGAGGCGGTAGCAACGAAACATTCTCATCACAATTGATGTTAATTGTTTGAAACGTGCTCTCATTGGTTTATCCTAAGGCTCCCCCTTTACCTACCCACTCCTCAATTTCGCCTTCTGTGTGTTCACCTTTTAAATTTACTTTCTTTCCCCTTGTTTTCTCTCTCTCTCTCTCTCTCTCTCTCACTCCTCTCTTCCCTTTTGCAGCTTCCCACTTTCTCTTATTTTGCAAATAACACTGTCGCTTATGTTCTTATACACATTTTGTCTCGATCTATTTTCGCTTGTAAAAGCTCTCTGCCTCTGTCTGTCTGTTTCTCTCTCTACCCATCTTCTGTCTCTCTCTGTCTCTACCCGTCTCAGTATTTCATCCAGTCACCCCTCACCGTACCCCATTTACCTCTATCATGTCATTCTGAAAAAGGGTAGATAATGAGGTTTCACACACCCTGGCAGACCTGAATGTGGTCAGGGGGCTGTAATAGATCCTCAATCAGAGTTGCTGGAAGGTAGCATGTCCCGTACGGCAAGATTTTCTAGAACGTGCTCGAACTTGCTCACAATAAACCACACCAGGCGAAACCCCCGTGACTAAACCCATTAAGGTTTAGGCGACCACCAATCGATCCTCAACCCCACATTGTCATACTCAACCTGAAATCAAGCAGACAGGAGGGGGTTAGTGGGGTGGGGGGGGGACCGGGAATCGCCCGTATACTTTTTAAAACCCGGTCATTTATTCTTTAATCTGTTTAAGCACTCACAAACAACAATGTCCGGCTAATTGTCTCCTCGTGCTACCTTCAATCATATAACAATTTGTAAATAGACCCCGTTTCTTTCCAAGTCAGTTATTGTCGGGAAAACGTGCCTCCAAGCTTGACAAAATGCTGGATCTGCCCTCGTATCATGGATTTGAACTTTAATAAAGGAGGGGAGATTTGGCAAGACGAGGTAAAAAGATCGCCCTAAGAATTAACGAGATACTGTAGGTTTAGCAACTCAAACTTGACACATCTCGGACGGTGGCGGAAAGCTGGTGTGATACATGGAAAAAGATTGAAATTCTACAAGGGTGTTCTACGTTGAAAAGTAGGGCCTGGGTCCATATAAAAAACTAGTAGTCTTGATACGTCTTGCTCCTTGAACAACATTTTAAGATAGAGTCGACAATGTTAGCTTGGTATGATAGTTCATGCCCTGAATACACTATTATTCTGAGTAAAAATCATTATGATTACCTCGAAATGAATTGTGTTATTTAATGTCTCGATGAATATGTCATGGGCTCAAAATATTTAAAGGAAAGCTGCACAAAGACAGAGAAAGAGAGATAGAGAGAAAGAGAGAGAGAAAGCAAATTGAAGAGCAAACTCTTTAATTTCTTAATGTAAAATGCAAATTCTGATGTAGCTTCCGATAATTTGGCAATTCCAAAAGCACCGATAAAAAGAATGGAAATCATTTTGTAACAAACAAGCAGAACATCACACTTTGTTCTGAAATATTTTCCTAGGTGCTGGTTATTTATCTAATACGGATACGGATAAACTTACGAGCAACATTTGATTTGAGGGCTGAAACATCAATTCACCTTCCCTCCCTCAGGTAGTTTACTCATGACAGGTGCTAGGTTATATTCCTCCGAGTATGAATTCGCCGACTAATTCAGCTATATTCCAATCACTTAAACAGTAAGCCTTCCAGTCATGTATGGTTTCTATACCACCCACTTCATATCAAGGAAGGGCGTTCCGAGACCCTTTTTTAATGGGAATGGGATGGCATAGGACCGAGTTACTGAGAAAGTTTGTAAAAAACTTTAAACCATATACCACCACCTCCACAAACAACAATTTACCACCATCACCACAAAAGCAACAACAAAAGTCATCAAACCTACTCCTGTAGGAAACATTTTTTGCCTACGCATTTTTTTTTTAATAATAGGGTTTTCAGACCCTTACCCTTTCCTTTTACTGGTGGCCGCCTGCTCATGAGACATATTTATCCCCTTAGCAACGAAAGACGAGAGTTATCGGCTTAATCCAATTCACTGGTATATTTCTTATAAGTAATAAATGAAAGTCGGCAAAGAGCATGAAGAGGAGTGGGACACTTGGTGCTAGCCGCAGATGCAGGCATCAGGAGGTGATTGAGCGCCACTCGTTTAGATACATTATCAAATGAACTAAGAAAGTTGAGTTCTGATAATGAACGAAAATCGGGGACGATGCGTCTAACAATTTTCGGTTTTATGTTAGAGAATTTCCCATTTTAAGTAAATATAGGACTAAAGATAATCTGTATTTCGCACAATAAATAAAATTCGTGATTACAGACACTGTGGTCTAACTCTTGCTTACCTCTGTACACTCGCATTCACAAGAAAAATCAAGGTTTCTGCATATCAATGCCAAACTGTTTGCAAATCGTAGCTGACGTTCATAATGAAACAATCAATGAATGCTATCATCTATTTCAGCTCCACTTGTTTAAAAAAAAAAATCAACTTAAACTTTAAGTATACACTTACTTCTACAACTGACAACAACCACACAATACCTGAATTGACACCGAAAAAAAAAGAAAACTCCACACGTACTTCAAAATTCAAATCGTCCTTTTTTCAGCACTTTGGCATTCTCGGGGTGATACCTCAGTCACACCGCCAAACCAAATTTCTACCGAATACAGACCGACCGATTCTTGCCCGTTCGAGGCAAATAAACGTCACGTTCGGTCTAGTGTCGGTTTGATATCGGTCTCCCCGGTGTTACTGAGGTTTAAGAGTGTCACACCGATTCGTCCTGATTTTCCTTCACCCCGATCACATGAGATTAATCACACTACGAAAGGTGGCTTGAAGTGTTTTCAACGACTTTCTTCATTCATCAAGCATTTCGAGCTCATGCCGGAGACATCACTGACGAGGTCTCCACGAGAAAACCAATTATGTCTAATGCATATAATCAGGAAAGTACAGTCTACAACACGTGACGAAAAAAAATTTCGAAATGAATATCGTGTTGAGATTTTTTTTTATTATGGAAGGGAAACGCAGCAAAACGTTAAGAAAAAAGAAAGAAAGACAAAAAAAAAAAAACCTATCCGATGACAATACAACTTGATACAAATGGAAAACTGAATGAATGTAGAATACGAATATAAAGGAATAAAAGGTATTTGCCATTTGGTTACTGCACAAGGGCAAATTAAAGCCTCATGTTACGCACCCCCCCCCNGAATATGCGTACTCCACATAGCATGATGTCATCAAGTCGATAGCAAGTTTTTATATCGACAACTTCTGATTTTCAAAGCTTTAGATTTTGAATTTTCAGAGAGCTGATACTCCCCTGGCAAACACTGACATGGCATATGATTGTGCTTATAAGCTTTCTGTTGATATATAATTCATCCATTTAAGTTTTCACTTCTTTAATATGGTCTTTAATAATCCAGGGTAACTGATGAAATTCAGAACGGATAACAAACCATTACATTCATAAAGATGCAGTTTTCTTCTCACCATAACGTGTACCTGATGGAGATTGCATGCGCATTTTAATGGATGTAATTCTCATGGTCGATGTAGACGGGTATTTTCATCATGTCTTGCACATCTCCTTGCCATGATAATCTTCACTATGATATTACTATTGTCGACATTTGAAATTGTTCTTTTATTAAGTTGATGCCTAATCAAGAAATACCCGAATAATCAAGACATTTCCCTATTATCTTATCCTAGAAAAGCCATTACAAAATTAATACGTTTGACTGAAGGGTATATTGTTCGCGGTCAAGTTGTCAAACCTGGTTTGATCATCAGATGACAGTAACAATTACAATCGTTCAAATCGTTGACTGATCAAGCATCACGCTGAAGTAATTCGTTTTTTTTAAATTCCCACTTGTCAATTATCAAACCACCTGACTTGCCTGTCGTGAGTGTTTTAGAATGTTGAGTAGCGAGAATAAGGTTTTTGAAAGACAGTTCAATTGACACACAGCTTCGAAACTTTGTTTCAACATGAATGTACCATGTTATAGCTCACTAATGCAATTAAGGGCTCTGCATTTTAGTGAGTTTGTTGTGTGGGCTGCATAGCCTATAAAAGATTTACAATAGAAAAAGGAGTAGGATTGGTTGAATTGCTAAGAGAAGTGTCAAAAGTGTGATACATGCGATAAAGAAAACAAAACGCTTTGCGCGCGATGCAAATGCACAACATTGCCTGAAATGAACTAGTACTCTAAATTGGTCAAGAAGTGATTCGAGGCATTGATTTGCTTGTATATTGACCCGTGACCTTAAGTTTATGTGTATCAAATGTGGTCTAGTTTTGATGGCTGGTTATGAAGATATGACTCATCATGGGGTTTCTCAGAATGGCGTCTATATGAAGCCACATTTGAGATATCACACTGAGTCGGAGAGGATTTGTATTTGACCGAGGTGAATTAGTGGTGAAAAAATGATGGTGATGGATGGCGCAATTTTGAGAAAATCTTACCACAAAAAAAGGTACAAAAGAAAGAATCAAGAAGAAAGATTCTGACAAATTCAAGAAGTGATTTGCAGATCTGCTGCAGATCACCTAAAGAAAAACAAATCTGAACACGGCCATATTTTGAACTAAAACCGTAGCGAAACTCAGATGCGGGCCTGAAAACAAAGCAATACAGACGAGCAAACCGTAGGGTCCAAGAGCAAGTACAAAAATGACAACTTGGATTATATTCGTTCGGAAAAAAGAAGTAGAACGTGTCTAGCAAGGCCACTTGACTACGGAAGCATCCCGTTTGGTAGCTATAGTTGGTTAGGTAGAGTTGGTCAGGGAAGATCAACAAACCCTGAAGATACTTAAAGGCACTTTGGAGATAAACCACAACTTTGACCACATGGTCGACTTGAGAACCCATTCCATTGAATATCACTTCTTAAGATTATATTAGAAACCGCAGATTTTCTGGAAGACCATTTTTAATACCAAATACCCCACGGGCACAATATGTATGAGCGTCATTTTAAGAGAACCCGGGGGTTTGCATATCCAGGGTAAAAAGCTGTTTCTTTGTACTAAACGTACTAAAAGTATTAAACGGTGAGTCGATTTCAAGAATGAGATAAAATCACAGATGCATAAACATGAATGTTTCTATAAATATGACACTGTAAATATTAGTTTAGATCAAATTGTTATGAGGTTGATACTATAAAGCTTTTCGGAGGAGTGCTTGAGATTTCGGGGAATCACAAGTGATATGGTAAAGCGGTCATGGATAAGGCATGACGCCAGAGAAACTCGGACACGCGCCATCGTGACTTATATTAAACCTGAATAGTTACTCTGTTTTATTACTCTCCCTCCCTTCTTTTCCAATGCAGGGCACTAATTTGAGTGAAACACTATCGCAACTACTTCCAACAAGTCTATCTCAGGCAATTTCAGTAGCCCTTTGCGTCCCATATTTAAATACACCTACATGCCAATGAAGTATTTTGAGGTCCAAACATAATAATTATGGTCCAAACAATAGGGTATACAAATTGACGTTGAGTTGTTTTATTCCAAAGTGTGAACTTTAAACGTCTAATGTCTGTAAAAAGTTACCTTGGAAATCTCTCTCTCTCTTTCACACCCTTTCTTTATCCCCATTTCGTTAACGCCACAGTTTTTAAACTTTGCCTTTTCAATCACTTACCCGTGTGGTTGGAATAACTTGATTCAACAAGCTGGCCACAATCCAGTATTGTCTCTACCACTATCATCTACTACCTCACTTCTTCTCTACTTTATGTTTTAATTTTCTGACATATCCCAACGATTCCCAGCTACCATAGGCAGCCGTTTCTCCATCTCTCTTGGTTATAATCCAGGGTCTGTCAATGGTATTCTTCCCACAAATCATCACTGCAGGGCTATATAAATCAGAGCAGAACTCTTCAGAAAGGCGTCCTCTTGTACATGATATCTTGAAGAAGGTTTAAAGATATAACTACGTTTATGGCCATGCGATGAAGTATCTTGTACCTGGAACTTTTTTACCTCGTAGTAGGCCTACATAATAATGGATGTGTACCATGAGGTTTTGGAATTATCAAAATTAAACAAAAGTAATCTTTCTGAAATAACATGCAGTGCACTCACAAACGGGATAATGGCAATAGTTGCATGTATAGGTTCGGTCCAAGACTGTTGGCCATTTTTAGTCATATTGCAAACACAAAGTCATTCAAAGAACTATTCTTTTAAGGGGACATTTCTGCTCCGATATTCCCCCAAATTGACGTAATTACAAAGAAGGAGAAAGCTCACAATTGTTTTATGATCTTTACCAAAGTTTAACTTTCCCATTAAAGTGAAAGATGAGTTCTAGGAAGCGTTATCATTGTATAATTAAGTGTAAAAGAACATGGGTTAAACAATTTTTCCTGATAAGCATGGCCCTTCAAATGCCTTAATATTCTAAACATGGCATGTAACATCATAAAAATCGGGGCGGATTTGTATACCACATGCTCGTGTAGTCCCATATACGTCTTTATGGGTACAGTGCCTGTAACTTTATCAAGACTGGGCCAAATTTCGTATCATTGCGATGATTCCAGAACCTTGTAGTACACACACAGATGCAGGCGCGTAGCCAGGGGGTCGGTGGGTGCGGTCACCCCCCCCCCCCCCCCAAAAAAAAAAGAAGAAAGGAAGAGGACGAAGGAAGACAAATTATTTAAGAGTCGAGAATGGTACAATGAATCGTCTTCTTTCTCTAATAATTTATGAAGCGTCAAAGCTCCCGTGCTTCGCGCGGGAGCGGGGAAACTGAATTTAGACAAGGATTTAGAGTCGTGAACGGTAAAACGAATCGTCTTCTTTCTCTAATAAGTTAATAAAACGTCAAAGCTTCCGAGCTTCGCGCGGGAGGGGGGGAACTGAATTTAGACAAGGATTAAGAGTCGATGGAGAATGGTACAACGAATCGTCTTCTTTCTTTAATAATATAATGAATCATCAGAGCTTCAGCGCTACGCACGGAGGAAGGGGGAACTTAATTTAAAAAGGGATTAAGAGTCGAGGACGGTACAACGAATCGCCTCCTTTCTCTAATGAAACATCAAAAGAAACTGAATTTAGATAAGGATTAAGAGTCGAGAACGGTATAACGAATCGTCTTCTTTCTCTAATAATTGAATGAAACGTCAAAGCTTCCGCGCATCGCATATACTGACCAAACCCCTAAGGAGAGCGCTACGCGCGCTCTGTAAATGATTCGCATGCTCACTACCGCCCCCTAAATTAAATCCTGGTTACGCGCTTGCACAGAGGCAAATGTGCTATAGATGATCAACCTTGTCAAATCACGTCCAAGTTTCTTTCACAATGCAATCGCATGACCAGAACTCAACTTCATCTTTAAGCTAGAAAGGAGTCCCTCTCCGACACCATCTTCAATCATCAACCCACCACGGTATCATGATCACTGGCCCGGAGGTGTTTGCAAACACCCTACTTAAAGTGCGATTCAAGAGGTTCATGCGTATTTATGGCTTTCTCGATGTCGATCTAAATATCCAGCGAGACGATACGGATCAATAATTCTAGTCAACCAAACGAGGCCCCTTTTCCTCTCTCTCTCTCTCTCTCTCTCACACACACATACCAATGTTAGGTAATCACAATCATCTTTATTTCTTTATTTCTCTCGTCTAGTATTATGAAAAGTTGCGATATGACAATAAAGCTGTATATTTTAAAAGCATTGATTAACAATGTTTACAGTTTTACAAATCAGAGATGCATGGACCTACGTGTATATGATATGGAGTAACAATGAAGCCCTAAAAAGTTGCGCTTCAAAATGACCACGACGTGCCTCAAAATTTAAAATAAATCATGACCAATTGTACCAAACTCATTTTCCACCAGTAGACTGTAGTGCTATAAAACCAATGGAAGGAGAAGTGAGGTAGCAGATGATGATTAGTGGTAGAGACAATTGATTGTGATGAGTTTTTTTAAAATTAATGTAATACAATTACACGGGTAAGTTATTGAGAAGGCACAATTGACCTTTTTTTGCAAGTGCTTTCTCGTTGTTGTGCACGACGGTATTAATGAGATTCGGAAGATTTGGTAGATTTAATTATGTTACTTGCAAATTGACTTCTAGACTTAAGTGTAAAAATGAATGGTTACATTATCAAGTTAGATGATTCCTAAATATATCAACATTTTTACTGTAGGATAAGATGACCCTTAACAGGCACATTACAAGTGACATATAATATGTATAGACCGTTAAAGTCATCGAACAATCCTCAGGCAGACGTGATCAATCTAGTTTTGTCCATGATTTTCTCGCTTATTACACGTCACCACAAATACAAACCATTGGTCATTATATCATCCGTTATGTCACATGCAATAAAGTGGCCTTTTCATATTTTCATAAACCGTCCACGGCATTCAATTATATTATGCATGCCATGTTAGCTACAAAGACGTGTCTTTCAATAGATTCCAGTGAAAAGAGACACTTCGAAAAGTTCCAAAGCTTTGAGGACAAATAATATTGTTTTTGTATTTATATTCTAATTACTGGATGCTTATCGTTAGATCAGTCACTTTTAAGTTCACAAATCAGACAATGCCTGCATCATTTTCCATTCAATGTTTGCTTCTTTGAATTAATTCGATTTTTTGTTGTATGTATAATTATGAGTATCCCCTGCATTTTGCATGTGATTTACATTTGTAGATTTCATGTTCATCCATACTTCTAAACTTAAGAAAACCTTTATAACACATCTAAACTTCTAAACTCTTTATGTTTAAACTTTAAACTTCTTTAAACATCTACACGTTTAGTCTTCTAAAATGTTACACTTTTACACTGAACAGATAAAATTCTAACTCTTTAGACTTTAACAAATCTAAACTTCTAAATTATTTAAGCTCTCTAACTCTTAACTTCAAAATGTCAAAACTTCAAAACCTCTAAAATCATATATTATAAATGTATAAACTTATAATCTGATAATCGTATAAGCTATATAAGCTAATAAGCCTGTAAAACTTATGAAAATATTGGCTTATAAAATTACAAAACTAACTGAATTGCAAATTTAAAACCTCATAAACTTATAAACTTGTAGGTTTATTAAATGATAAAAACTAAACAAACTTACAATCGATATTCATTACCTCTTTTTTCAATGTAAACATCTATTCCAAATGCATTTATATTTCAATTAATTTATTTATATATTCTGGTAGCTTGGAATAAAAAAAAAAGATATAAACTCTTTGATATTGAATCATATTTCAGGTACAGGGTACGAAAACCCTGTCTAATGGAGCAGCAGGCTTTTCAAAAAGTATTGTCAAAATCATCTTGTACCAAATTTTGGCTGAAGCAATGCATGTGGGTCAAAAGCAATTACGTGCGTTTCTATCTCATCCTAAAAATAGTTGCTTACTCCGACTGCTGGGCAGCTGAAAAGAAGACGTATTAATATCAACTCAAAACTCGAGGAAATGCCTATTCCATGCAGCAACTATGAAATTCTCTTCGTCACGCTGATTACAATCTTGACTTGATTCACATCAACCCTTCTAGTTAAGTGATACAACATGGATGAAGTCATTTTGGGGTGTTATTTTTGTATGAAAGTCTATTATCAATTTCTTGGATACTTCTTATCATGTGTGTGCTTTCTTGCATTTGGGTTTAGTAACCTTCGCGATGAACACCTTATGCCCCTCACGAGCGTGACATGGAGCATCGAACAAATTAGTGAGCAGAGATAACAGTGTAAATAGCATGAGACACGGAGTAAGTAGGTTGTTCAAAATAATTGAAGGATAACCTATAGATTGAGAGGTTTTGTGAAAGCCGTGCTATATTGCATCGTTCTTAACAGTAAAGAAAGGAGGCACAAGACGTAATTTAGCTTTTAAAAGAATTTAAGGCCAAAGAAGCACACGCACATGTCCTGGCTCACATTCGTTCCATCAGCTCATTAATTGAACAATGCGATTTTGACAACACTTTTTTAAGACCCTGGTGCTCAGTCACCCGTGGCAGAAATATTATAAATAGGATATTATTGGACAGATGGACGGAAAAAAATCCTCTTTATCATGGAATAGATTTTAATATCATAAAGGTGATGAATTTTTAAAGTTGGGATTTTCTTTACTGCATAAACTTAAATTAATGTAGATTCAAAGGCAACTGATAATTAATTTTTTTTTCAATCTCGATAACCAAAAGTGAGAGTAATACAATCAATCTTGTTGCTTTGTTCGAAGTGTAAAATATGCATTCATGTTTTTTTTAGATGCACTTACCAAAATTGCATTATCGTTATTACACTGCAGCGGCACTTTGAAAAGAAAAAACAATCTCTTTAGAATTATGATGAATTTGTGAATGATAAAAACCCTAGGGATACTGTCATCAAATGACAAAAAGCCTTTGTCATTAAATTACAGCCAGAATTGGAATATAACACGTATGTGCTCTCTTTTTGACTGTCCGTATACATGATTCCGAGGACGGCACGTCAGGCAGGCGTTTCGTCTGATCGTGTACTCATGTATTGTCATGCCCATCCTTTCTTATTCCTATACCCTTGGGTATTTTTTGAATAGTTTATTTTCATTCTTCTATCGATAGAAGAGCATTGTGTTATCGCACAGACACACATGTTTTTTCGCTCATGTCTCTCTGTGCTACCGACGGTTAAATGTCAAGATGTAGGTTAATATAATTGACGTATACCTATATTTGAAGAAGTATATCGACAATGACGCATTTGTGACAAACTTCATGCTTTATTTAACATTTACTTTTAACATGCTTGTGAAAAAAAAAAGTTATTTGGAACTCTATTTGATCTGGGCTTTATGTTTGATGGTAAAACATGTTTAAAGCGTAGGCAAAATTTAATTTACGCTTGTCATTTATCGGATAGATATGTGAAACGGAAAATGTTAATTATGAGAGCACATATGAAGAGGCGTTTAATTTGAAGCTTTTATTTAAAAAAAAAAAAAAATGATAAGATATTTCGCCAGTCTTATAAAAAAAAGTCACATGTATCATGCATGTATCATAGATGTGTGGCAATAGGATGTGGTCTACGTGCTCTACTGTTACTGGTCATATTTTGAATATGGGTGCCTTAGAAGAGCCTTCCTTTCAGGGGAAACGTTAAACGATTCCCTTACAGACCACAACATTACACAAATGAAAAAAGCTCACAAATAATGTACCACCTTTACCAAAACTGACTTTCTCTTTAAGAAGTCCGTGCTGTCTAATCTCTTTGTTTGTCATCCAAAGGAAGATGATGGGTGTTGATGTTAGCAGGTCCATTACTTTGACCTGCTACCTGAGCACGTTTGCTTGTCACAAATGGTTTCATACGACCCACTCTTCAACATGCTTTCAAAGTCACAGATGGAAAGCAGCTATGCAGTGATAATTATCTCTTCAAAGCTGATTTAAATCAAATAACACGGTGGATTCATTTCAGGTAATGGCATTTGCCTTTCTGACTACATTGACCTGTCATCTATAATGTGGTCAATTAAGTCCTAATGGTGACTGGATGAATGGAGTTGGTTTGACTTATGTGGGTATAAGCTTATGTGACGTCTTCTTATATGAATAAATAAAAATCAATGGTGGGGTGTGTTTATCACATCGGTATTTCATTCGTTTTGAAATGAGTATAGGTTGCTTGTTTCGCTGCGCAAAAGATGGTGTCATCAATACCCATCACTATACTTAAGCGAAATTTCTGTCGTGTAACTTAGATAATAAACAAGCGTGTTTCATACAAGGAGTGAATTCATTATCTGTTTCCAACCTACTGTTAAACGCATTCGGCCTTGAACAAGATTTAGTATCTAATAAAGTGTTAAAAACGAAATCGCCGAAGCCTCGTTCATTACACTATTTGATTTCAATCTTTTTCTCAAGTGCCCTTTTCATAATACACGAACTGATGTGCATTTTATGAGTATAATTTTTGTTTTTTTGTTAATAATATACAATCGTAGATTAGTATGAACAGCACATCGTAATTGTCCGCATGCGGCTTCCTGATGATAACAGAGCTATAAAAAGACATTACAACTTCAACAAATATTCAAGACAAGATGACTTCATGTAAAACACCAATGAGTTTAAAGTTACCACTGTTATTGGGTTTTTTTCATTTTACCTCATCCATCAATACTGTTGTACGGCTAGGAGACACACAATTTCATCGGATAGATTACGTTTTAGGAGTCAACTGAATTTTACTTCTTTAGACAAAGTGTAACTTTAAATGAATAGGATAGATAGGGAGAGACAAAATTAGAGCGAACGAAAGAAAGGGAAGAGAGAAAGAAAAGAGAGAGAGAGAGAGGGAGAGAGATACAGAGAGAGAAAGAGAGGTGAGATAAATTTAAAATAGAAATCACTGTATAGGTAGAAACGAGAGACGGCGGAAGAAGCAAAAACAATTACTTCTCGTCTCCACTTTTTTCAATTAAGACTTCTGATTGGAAAGCAGGGAACCTTGGGGTAAAACAGTTGTTACATTGTATATCCATTATATCGCTGCCTCAAGCAAACAAATCCATTTGTGACAATGAAAATTAAGATCCTATATCTTTACTCTTCGGGCTATATCATTATATGAGTAATGTACCGACCTTCACCGAGGAACCAGACACGTGCACTCGACTCATGAGTTGGTCGAACTCGTGCGAACTGGTGACAATTCCAAAAGTAAGATTTCGGCCATTACAAGGAGTGAGTTATTGATGTAGACAAATGCTCATGAATCCTTTACAGCTCATTTAATGTTTATTATTGACTAAAGACAAAATGAAGTAGTGTCTGACAGTGCAGTCAATAACGTATTAGGTTTTCTTGCACAATGCAAATAATAGGACTCTGCAATTTAAACGTTTAAACTTCACAGATAGGACATACGTGACATCCATCCATCCAAAAAGGTATATTCATATTCATAATTCATGCAAAGTTCTACAGAATTTGATGTTGGCTGCAAATTGGACATAGTACATATAAACAAAGTGAAACTTCCAGAGTTTACAGCAATTTCATTCTCACTTTACGGCCATCGTGGAATGCTACTTGAGAACTACCATTGTTCATGGGATTACTAAGTTGGTGAGTACGAAAATAGCCGACCGTGAATGGATTGTATAGTAAGCATAATCTGTCTGTCATTGCAGGGATGACAAAAATAAAATAAACACCACTTCCAGACAGAGAAGAAGCTCACAACACAAGAGAAACAATACGGAAGAAATAAAGATAGAGGGACAAGAAATAGCTGTACTAACAAACCAGGTTGACTTTTAACCGAGTCTATAATACTTTCATTGCAAGTCGACAACGAGAGCACAAGCAGGTAGACCACTTAACTAGAAAAGTCAACGCAGCAGAATGAGAAAAAGTATTTCCCAGACAATGCATCAAACGAGGCGGAACAATGTTTATGAAGAAATTGTATCGGGATGTTCAGTTTCCCACAATCGGCAAACACAGACACAGATAATATTGTTTTTAATGTTGCACGGGAGAAACTATATAGGCGTCAAAGTCAACATCGGTGACGTCGAGTGAACCCAGTGGTTTGGGCCAGTATCCATCGTGAAATATAGCGCAGTGAAAAAAGGGGCAACCCCGTGCATCTTATACCTCTTCAACAACACCGGTATCAACACCTGAATTGTCATCTACGTCATCCTCACCATCGTTGATTGGTGGTTCGTCGTTGTCTGAATAACCCATCTCGCGCGGAGTACCACAAGGATCGATTTTAGATCCAATTCTCTTTTTTTCTCGTTATAAATGACACGCCTCTCTGTTTTGAAGATGTTCAGTGCATCCTTACGCAGACGACACTGCTGTTAATTATTCCAACAAAGATCAATTTCGGTTCAAAAACGTGCTGCGACATGAATTAAACTCATATTAAAAGCGGATGCGGCGCAAAAGGCTAAACATGAAATTATTCAAAAACAGAGTTCATGAAATCCGAAGCAAACAAATACTTAGGCAACAAAAAACAAAAAGGGGAAGGAAGAAATGTGAGGAAAAACTTTTAAAAGAATATACCGCGACAAAGCACAACTCCTCGTCTTCATTTTAATCTAATAATTTACCAAAAACAAAGTAAACAGGATTAGCGATATGAGGCACACAAGAGAGATGGAAGGAAGGTAGAGAGAGACAAAGAGAGAGATAGTAATATTTATAAAAAAAAAAGGTTTGTCACACTTACAACAGCGTGCCTTCATTGTGTAAAATAGCTCTTTACTATATAATTACGGACTTGTGGCATAATAGAGAGTGAGAGAGAAATAAGCGAGCAAATGAGAACGTAAATACTTGTATAGGGGAGATACATACAGAGAGACAAAGAGAGAGAAAAAGAGTGAGGCATAGAAAAAAAAAGAAGCGGGAAAGAGAGAGAGAGGGAGGAAGAGGGAGAGAGAGAGAGAGAAAAAAAAGAGAGGGGGAGAGAGAGAGAGGGGGAGAGAGAGAGAGAGGGAGGGGGAAAAAAGGCGATGGTGGGTATGATGATGCTTAACCTAATTGTTGTATTGGTGAAAGATAAAGCTGCAGGCGTATATCACGCCTGTCCGTACACTACCCGAGTTCAGTCGTTTCATATCTGCCGAAGATAAGAGAATGGCGTAATGAATGAATATGCGTAATGAATGGAACATGCGTAAAAATGCAATTGCAATGTTAACCAATTCAGTCACTTATCATATTAGGAGACACAATGGGAGGAGGGCGTAAGCGATATATTACAGAGAGAGAGAGAGAGAGAGAGAAAGAGAAAGAGGGCGAAAAGAGAGAGACATAGAGACACACAGACATAATATTAATAGTAATAATAATATTTCATTTTTATATAGCGCTTAATATAAATGTCTCTTAGCGCTTTACAAATACACCATTATAGACATCTAGGAAGAGAGAAAGCGAGAGAGAGAGAGTGAGAGAGATAGAGAGAATGTGTGTCTATTATGTGTGCACGCGTTTGGGAGTATGATGGTGTCAGTGTGTGTGTATTAATACTTAACTTTTTTTTTACAAGGGAGTACAGGTGGAAGGGTGTTATTTTCTTCTGTCGTTGAGGTCACAACGCTCTACTTGTATCACTATGTAGTATAAATAACATGTTTAGCACCTAGCCAATTTGCCAGAATATCTGTTTCATGTATTTAGAGGAGTGCAACCGCGACGTGTATCTTTAATCACTAGGAATCAGAGGCCATTTGGGAAAACAACGTTCTTAGAGTTTGATAAGTCCAAGGGCTTCTATTTGGAGGAAAAGCAATACTAACGCTTCACTTTACCTTAGAAGCAATATATATATATATTCATAGGGGAATTGCTAAAAGGTGGCGGTGTGCTGTTTTAAGGAAATTGTTTTTCTTCTGAGATTGTCTTTGAAGATAATCTCTTATGTCATAGAACTCCTAGGCCTGATGTTATCTGTAATAGTAGATCCTTCTTTTAGCGTTTTTTTTTTCTCGGAAATTTTTATTTATATTTTCCGAGGAGTTTTTTTTTTTATTAAAAGAAAAATCAACTCAGTGAAAATGTGATACAGAACTTTGCAAAAAGAAAAAGTAGGAACATTTATAGAATATAATTAAAAAGAATATATATATACTGCAAACAACAATAACAATAAACATGTTAATAAAAGATAATGATGAATATACTACTACTTTTATAATTTCTACTACTTCTATAATAATAATACTACTGATAATAACAATAACGATAATAACAGCTTTGACAAAGAAGGGTCATCAAAATTATTGATACGTAAGTAAAAATAGGGGCACTGGGGGGAAGGAGGGGGTATACAATGGATTTAAAGTGAGCTGCACTACTTGCAGCTACCTTCGCCCTATAATTATAGCAAACAATGCCTATAAAGCGGTACCCGTTGACCCCCATGGTCCCTTTTTTCTTATGGGGGGGGGAGGCACGTTCCCTCTGCCATCCATCATTTACTCCTCTGACATGGAGAATTCGATAAAACATGAACGGTAGCATTAACGAGAGCATTGATCGTCACGTATATTCATCCTGGGGTAACAAAGTAAGAAGGGGGTGTTGTTTGATTCAGGCCCATAACAAAAGCTAAAGCCTTTACCGCCAATGGCTTAACCTTTATTTCAGATCCTGTCGCGCTACAATGTATAGCCACTCGTGCTTCAAATTAACGATGCATTTCGTACTCTAATATCAAGAGAATTAAATTAGGCATGCAGAATGGATAATGTGGTGGGGCTACAAGTCGTATTCATTACCCAATCGGGCCAATTACCCAGACTGAACAACGAAAGAATCAACGAAAAGGTTTACATGGAACTTTCCGAGAAAGTCACACATGCCCCTCGAGACACACAAGAGAAGAAACAAACAAGTTTGGAGACAGCGAAAACACGAGGAGGAATTAAGATTCGAGAGAGTATTCACCATAATTAAAGATGATGTATGGTCATGCCCATTTGTTCAGACTACACGTTTCGTCATATTCTAGCATTGTGAGCAGTATAAAATGCTTTGAAATAACCGCGTGAATGTGAAAACGATACTAATACAGTCCCAGCGTGTTTACTGAGATGTATAAAACAGTAAAATGATGTATGAACAGTATCTCCGCACCTTTGTTTTTGTATTGGTCATATTGTGATATTTATTGATTCATGATAGCTAACTTGCAATCCCTAAACTCATTTTAAATTTCAGAAAGAAAGAAAATTTTCACTGTCATAAAAATTATTATCATATCAGTTTTTAAAAGATTTTTTTTTGTCTTACATTTTTGAAAATTAAATGGCATGTCATATTGCGAAAGATTGTCCCCATTTCTGAGTTTTCTATTTCCATTAAAAGAATTGCAGGTAGCATTAAAGACTAATAATCCCTTAGCCAAAAATGATTGAATGAAATATTCAGATTTGAAATTCAATGTAAATCGGTCCTCCTTTCTTTCTATAGGGATGGCTGTGTAGGTGAATAATGCAACCGTGACGCTGCAACACGTCAGTTTGACACACAAGGCTAACATTGGTACATTATTCCATGAGGATTAGTTTCAAGCAGAGTATGCATGAAACAACCTTGAACAACTTTCCAACTTGTTGACTTCATTATTAGTGTTTTATTTTGGGCCCATATTTCTTCTCAGAAAACGTTGGTGTAATAAAATCCCTTAATGCGTTTACAACAGCGGTAGATTTGTGATGTTAACGTTAACTTTAAAATTCGCGGGGAGATTGAAACTCAATAGTTAATACCCGGTGTAAATTTAATGCTGACCTCGACAACATGTCCCTTGTACCAAATTCTCGCTCGTCGTGCTCGTCGTTCATTTGCCATGGCCCACCCGGGGGCGTTTCACAAAACTTGTCATCAATGACAAATGACAGTTTTTGTTATAAGCTACTGAAATCCTTGCTGCTGATTTTAAAAAAGGCAGTGCAAAAAGGCTTTGTGAAACGGGTCTCTGGTCCTGCCTAAATAATCATCGGACTGGAACAGGACGATGAAGAGTGCTCATATATAACTGTGGCTATGGTGCTGATGGTGGAACTATACTGTGGGGAGAACAGACGATGAAAATCCTTTTGGTCTGGCCCCCTCTTCCCAAAAAAGACCGTGTGTACCCAAATACATGGAAGGGTTCGTCATCAAGGCCAGATCCTGCGTTCTGCACTGGACTGAGAAGAAGAAGAAGAAAATGACCGTGTTGTTGTTGTTCTTGATCATCTTCTTCTACTTCCTGGTTGACTTCCTCTTCTTCTTATATATCATCATTATCTTAATCATCATTATCATCGTCATCATCTTTTATCTTTTTCTCTTTCTTCTTTCTCTTCTACGTCTTCATTCTCTCCATAGCGATCTTCTTAATGATTTTCTTATTCCTCTGCTCTTCTTAATCCTTTCTGTCTTTTTCTAAATCGTCTCCTTCTTCTCCTCCTTTCCATTTTTATTCATTATCATCATCATCATTATCATCATCCTCTTTTCTCTTTTTCTTCTTCTCCTTCATCATCATCATCATCATCATCATCTCCTTCCGACAATTTTGCTTCTTTTTTTTTCGTCTTCTTTTTCCATTTCTGTTTTCCCTTCTCATTAGCGTAATTTCTGTCATACTTTTTTCCTTTCCTTTCCTTTCCCCAATCCAATACGTCCGGTTGTTAAATGTTTCGTCTCGTTTACAATGAGCAAATGTGCAAAAGGTACAGTTTAGGTGATGAAATAGTGGTGTTACACTATGAGACACAATGATTTCATCGCGTGTGCTATTAACGACAGGAAACAGAGGTCCATTACCATGACAACGACACTCTCATTACCGTTTAATGACTAGTGCATAGACAAACTTTTTAAAATCATATTTTGTTATCTTTATATCACGAAATTAAATGTATTTGTAACACTTTAAAGTGGAAAATATTGTCGTATGAAAAGTATTTATATTGTATCAATATGTTTTATAAAAAGATAGACAATATTTTTATAGGAACCTCAAAAATAAATAGTATAGATTACTTCGATCATGTAATACACAAGAAATGTTATTTGGTAATATCATTATACCTTCAAATACATAAACAAACATAATAACAAAAAAACAATATTTAGCTTATAGTCTTAGTATGTACCATAACTTGCATTTTTAGTTTGGAAATGATGTAAGGAATCGTAACAATAAACAGGGTAGGAGAGTGAATGTGGGTGTTTGTGCGTGTGTAAGCATGTATGTGAGAGAGAGAGAAGAGGGAGGGAGGGAGAGAAGAGAAAGAGAAGGGGAGGAGACCGAATGCGTGTGTGTGTGTGTGTGTGTGTGTGCATGCGTGCGTGTGCGTGTGTATGTTTGTGTGTGAGAGAGAGAGACAAAGACAGAGAGAGAAAATGAGATATAATTAGAGAGATCAAGAGATGATATGATGAAAATGGGATGAGGAAATAAGAGTATGTAAGACAGTGATATAAGAAGAGAGAAAAGAGAAAGAGAGAGAGAGAAGGAGGGAGAGAGAAAGAGGGGGAGGGGGGAAGGGTTGAAACAGATAATGAAGGAGGTGGGAAAACAGGGGCCAGTATGAATAACAATTAGGGATGGGAAGGTGCTAACTCATTCTTTTTCACCTGATGACCTTGTGGACTTTGTAATAGCCAATGAGAAGACGAATTTTCTGCAAGAGAGCAAAATGAATAATTGAATCAATAATTGTTTGCTCTTTCGCCATGTTCTATACCGTATGGTACTTGCCTAATTTTCTTTCTCAAATGAGGTATTACGTTCACACTCTTGATGCATCTATTGAGGAGTGTCATTATTATTGTTAGGAGTGTCATTATTATTGCATGGATTAAATTCAATTTCTAGTGTATACGGAAGCAACGTGAATGTATTGTAATAAAATTGTTTGACAATAACTCAATTCTGCAACGGTTTGCACCTTTAGAAAGCAAAGCTCATCGATATTTTTCAATAATATCGTTAACGTAATTACTTCACTTGATAATATAGTTGGGGGAGATTACTAATTGCTTTATTACAATCATGTGGGTTTTGAAATGACACGCGAGCGGGCGTAATTACAATTGAAGGTTATGTTCTAATAATGAAATACATATTGGAACACAACTTAACAAATATCAATTCATTTAATTACACAATTATATCAATAAATGCAGCGATGGGATTTATATTTGTATTTTGTCACATCATGAGTACCTAGCTAGCTCTCAGATATGGGGTGAAAGCAGAATGTTGTATTAAGTCATGCATTTGCCTAGCACCCCTATTTAAAATGTTCCCTAGCAACGTTATTATCGACATGCGTAACTACATGCACGGTACATTAAATGTGTTAAACCATACCCAGACACATCACGTCGACATTATTACACGCCGATTTGAGCATCTTGAAAGCTTAAAGAACATTATAAATGGACTGAAATTATCTTTTTTGTGTGTTTACTTCTTGGAAAACTGCATTGTTTTTTGGCACATCCAATCACAATGTATATTTATAAAATGAGAAAATGTTTTCCTCGTTACCACTACTCTCAAACTTCTAATAATACAAATCACTGTCTTTTATTGCATTTTAGAAACATGTTGTTGCATTTCCTCAAAAGGAATTTTTCTCGAATGCAAAATCCAACGATAAAACTTATATGATTTATCCTTTTAAATAGCCAGCATATAACACAGAATGGACAGCAACAATATGTTAATTGCTGCCTTAAACAAGAAACTCATTGCGATTTGGGGAGTTTGGGGTAGTACTGCCGTTGAACATTAGCTATTAGGGACTTTTAGATTCGCACGAAGACAATGGGGATTGCTACGATCGACGTCCTTTTAATGCACTGCCTTGAATGGACGTTACACGTATCAGTCGACGCAAATCTAAAAGTCCCTAAAATTCATTGACTTGCAGCGTATTCCATATTCGTTGAGGGGAGCTGGGGAAAGCAATCAGGTGAGATTCCTTTGTTTTATCAGAACGCAACGAACCGCCTTTACCGACGCTACTCGAAACTTTGAAATCCCTCTTGCACACTCCCCGCCACTGGCGGTGTCAAAATAGCACGCCACCATCAATGAAGTGCTTTTGACGACATTGCGGAGTGCACGGACCCAGCTAAGAGCACGCGTTTTAAACACGATAACAAATTCCTCTTCTCTTCGATTTTTCTAGAAACATTCGCAAAAGGTGACTGAGGGGCACAGACGACTTGACCTTGGTGACAGAAAGTGGACCATTTAACATCGTAAAATGAAGAGAAAAAACGGGGGGGGGGGGACCGATGACTGGAGTAGTTCAAGGGCTTTGACGGAATAGCTTGTTTTTTACGAGGCCAGCTTTTTCTTTGACAACAAGTGTCTTTTTGCATTTCATTTCCCTCTTATCCGTCTCTGAATTTCATATTCTATGTTATTTAGAGATAGGGTTTATTTCGATAGGATACTGTATTAAACAGAAAAAAGGTACACCAAAAATGTTAGCAACTACATCAATCTGACGGTTACAGGTTGCTAATTAGAAATAATTTCCCCTTTTTATGGTTAAGGTGTATCTGTTGCATACTCTTGAAAGATATCTCGCTTTTAAAAAAATCATTTATTTACAGGGAGGGCACTCGTAATCGTAAACGACATCATTTGCATTTTGATATTCCGATTGCATTTTGCTATCATCGTTGATACAAGTCATTTGGAGGCTCTGAAGCTAAAAATGCTTATCCTACCGGTCTTTTTCCGACCTGTCATTATGAGTCAAGGGACTCAGGGTAAATAGTGTTTACCCGTTTTTTTTTTTTAACAGAGGTTGATTATCACGGCTGCGAATATTTATCCAGTCTTTCACAAGCATTATGTACATAAATGTTACGACGCAATACAAAACCTAATAGTGATTTAGCTGGTTCTCGTTTTGTGTCGGGGGCGATTTCCCGCCGGACTTTGTACTTCATCAGTGATATTGTCAGGTTTGATGATTCGAGGCGCATATTGAATTACTGAACTCGGATATTCATCAACACAAGAGCATGAACAGCCTCGATGCTGTCTGCCCCCGGAAAGTTACAAATTAAAGATGTTCGTCGGATGGAGGGATGTATTTTGTTGAGTAGAATGTTTGTTTGTGCAGTTAGTGTGTTTGCAGGCACAGAGTTAGTGTAATGTGTCATCAATTTATTTCGATTGGTGACTGTGGTGATGGTGATATCCAAAGGCCTGCGTTGTCTGCATCTTTGACACAAGCAGCATCTCTGGTAGATAATCCCTTAACGGCGCAATGGTATAGAAGTAAGACCTGCTTAATGTCGGTTGCGCAAGATTTGACACTACTTTGCAACAAAATGAATCAGTCAGTTCAACAAAATTCATGCGACAGTTAAAGCATTGCTCAATTGCACAGAACACGTCAGGGCGCAATCGCTAGCCAAATACACAAACCGTTCAGACAGGGTGCGATAGCCTATAGAACAAGATTATGTCAGAGAGTTGATTTTGACGAAGAACTATCATGCTTGATGAATGTTTGTACTGTTCGTTGTGCGTGCAATCTGCATTTAATTTCATTATGATATCAGTAGTTTGGTTACATTGCAACTCATTTGTGCATATTTCGTATTTTATTTCGTATTCTTTGTTTCCTCCATTGAAAAGGCTATATTTGTTTCTACTCCACAGTAAAACGCAGTGCCACGTGCACATCCACCACCCGCTAACACACACAGACACTGGAAATTGAATATGGAGAGGTTTTGCCTAACTCCATCAAGTGAACAAAAGCAGTAGTATATTCAACGACTCACGCTCAATTATAGTCAACTATTTTATATCGTTTGTACTGTATATTGTACACCTGGATGTAATATTGTTTTGGATCTCTTCCTCCTTGTTTTTAAACAAGTTGATGATAGCGTTACAATGTACCATCGTTGTATTCCAGATTCGCAAAGGATGTGCAAAGTTTAAATGAGTTTATGCTAATTAAACACATGGCTTGTACATTATTACAGTGGGTTGTTTCCTCATCTTGAACACGGTTCATTAGGATGCGCCGTAGAAAACGAAAACGCGCAGATATTGTTTGGTGCATAAAATGAGCCTAGTAGAGCAAACTGAATGATTTACCATTACCTTTTTTCTCTCTTTCTTTTCTTAGAGGAGGATTTAGTCTCCACATAATGTAAGTAAGTAGAGAATGAAAACAATGCTTAGGTAAGGGGTAGCCCCCCCTCTCTACATGGCACTAACTAATTACGCTGTTAGGGATGCAAAGCCACCGGTTTGATGAAAATATGCACCCTTGATGAACACACCTTGGGCATAATGCCTGCACTGTGTTTCGCACTGTACAGCATCATTGAAAAATAAATTGTTGCACATGTAGTCTTCAAAATAATACTCTCAAAAGTCTACGTGCACGCAGTCGTTTAAGAGCTCTAGTAAGGCACTCAAAAGTGACCGTACAAACTCTCTGAGGTGCTCTAAAGAAGCCTCGTTTGGTGAGTATCTAGCCTCAGGCTCATATGAAAGCAAAGCGACGGTGAGTGGGAATCAATAGTCAACCCCCAAGTCAACCTACTCATGCATTATGGAAAACTTAATGCTTTGCCCTGTTTTTTTTTTTATTTCAATTTTGTAGGACAATTCATCCAGATTCGATTAGAAGCCACATTTATCTCCACAACTGTCGTTCTACTATTGTTGAAAACGATTCTTTCTTTTATGGAGAAGATATAATGTGGTGATAGCGGGATGTACATCTATACGCACATGGCGATTTAATTCCTTTTTAGTTCGCTTGCTTCCATTCAAACGTTAACAATATGAAAAGCAAGTTGATAGATTTAGATATATCAAGTATATAATGGTTTAATGGTTCCCATCCCTCTTTTGGTAGCACTGTCTTATATTACTGAAGGATCTTTTGACGATAGGTATTGAGTTCGACGATTGATCACTTCTTACATCCTTAGACGGGGTACTGTTTACCAAAATCTGTCATTCTGTAATACCCATGTGCATTAGGATTGCAACGAATCGAGCAAGAGCAATACAACTATGGACATGCGATTGATGGGGCTATCTCGGGTACAATATGACCATATTAAAAACGAATTAATTTTAAATATCAGTGGGCTGTGACAATCCTTGAAAGCAGAAAAGCCGTAGGCTTTCATCACAAAGATATGTCAGGGAGCGGAAAGCATATTCCAGTACTCAATATAAAGCCTGTAATGTAATTATGTGATGATAACAAGTGTAGACAGAAAGAGGCTGGAGAAATAAATAGAAATGTCAGATAAATTGAGAAACGAGGTAGGGATAGTAAGAGTTGACACGAAATAAGGAGAGAGAGAGAGAAAAAAAAAAGAGAGAGAGAGAGAGAGAGAGATGGAGAAACAGAATGAGAAGCACTGGGAGAAGACAAAAAAAGGATGATTGAAATAATCAGTGAATAATGAAAGGTGTGAAGATTGAGCTGCGAGAGGATTAATTCCCATCCACATATACATCAGTTTTACGATCTGAGTGACAGTTTGTCAGCTGGAGTCTCTAGCGGATTATTGTGCAAATTGATACGGGAGTTTGGGACATTTAAATTCCCTAGTCCCCCATCCCCTTAAAAAAAAAAGAAGGAAGAAATGAAGTCCTTAATTTAAATGCCACAAATGAAATGATACGAATTTAGCCGCCAAGGCTATAGGCACTAAGAAAGGGACACTTAAGGAGGCTACGTTGAACTCAAACACTGGTTTTCCCGCGAATACACTTCTTAGGCGGAGAACCGATTTGTTGTAATCAAAGACGAAGTTCCACATTTATTGCAATATTATAAAGTTTAGTCCTGGTCATGTTGTTACGTCGTGAAAGAAACTGTCTAGAGAACAATCACTGGGAAAGGCTCATTATGTATTACCTATTAAACCATTCCTGCACCTTGATTACATTTTTACCTACAATTTCTAAATCTCTCTCTATTTGTCTAGTATGAAATTATGAAATAGATTTTGAGTCATCAGATAATGATTTTTCTTTAATCAAGTTTGTACAGTTAAGTAAAAAATAACAGTAGACAAAGAATGTAGCCTTGGAGGACACCTCATGTTATATCCAACTTCACATTTTGTCCTTATATTGAATAATTTGAACACACAAGCTGTTCCAACGCCAACTCTTTAATTCTATAGAATGACATTTTTAACTAAGAATTATTTGGTAAAAAGTAGCAAGTATTGAAGAAGAAAAAAATGAAATAATTTTGATAACTATAAAATTAGTTTAAGAAAAAAATACACAATTGTACTTCGTAGGAAACTGTTTTTTTTTTTTAAATATATGTTTGACGATGGAATCGCATGACTAATTATACCCTTCAACAACTTTAAGCAGAAACATGCAATTTCTCTCCTGTTCCTCGCACGGTAACAGATCGTGTGTCTTGACGTCACTGAAATAAAGCATATGCTAACAATCTTCGGATCCATGGGAAATTGTACGCCCAATACCGACACAAATCGATTCAAATGGCTTTGACATTCAATTCATCGGAACATCACAGATTACTTCATAATATGATTTGTAGTGCGTATCAGTATAACATGTCAACCGTCTACATGATTAATTTGAAAATGATACAACATGTAAATCCTCGAATTTCACTCGAACGTACCTGCAATTACAAGCTATAACCCCTGGTGTTTTTTTTTCATGCTCAGCGTGGTAAATAGTCGCCTTAATGGTATAAACCAGTTATGGTCATGCGATTGCATTGTGAAAGAAACATTGTGGAATCGATCACAAAAGGTTGATCATCTAGCATATAAGTATTGGTGTGTACTGCAAGGTTCTGGAATCATCACAATTATAAGAAATGTGGCCCAGTCTTGGTAAAGTTACAAGCACTGTACACAGAAAGATGTATACCAGACTACACGATATCTATCCAGTCCGGATAGATATAATGATTTACCAAATATATCAATTAGTTGGCGTTTTCCCGGCAAAATTTGTATCATTATGTATAAGTCAAAACATATTCTTCCACATGATTGATAATAAGAGCTTCCATTTCATCTTTTGAAACGGGGGCATTTCCAAAACCGGTTTTTACCTTTAATTAATATGTCACGAGGCAGAGAAAATGCAGAATGCAGGTTCTCTCCAGATCCGCTTCAATATAATAAAAAGGGTAAATAGTTACGTTTGAACCAACATGTACACAGTAATTAATTTTCTTTTGCATTATTTGATGACCCTCTTCAATTCACATTGCATCGCTTGCATGTTTATTCAGACGAGGACATTTCCACCGCTTCAGCGCTTCAAGCTTCATGCTCACAAAATACATAACTTGGTTTAACAAATGCCCAGTTCGAGTTACGAGTTACTTTGGAGAACACTCGAGTAGATACAACATAAAACAGCGTTATAAGATAAAACATGCAGTCGATATCCGTCATTCGAGTTGGAGCATAACAAAAAAAAAAGAAGACACGGGCGACGAATCCCCGCTAAGTCCGTTAAAGTGAACAAACTGGGGCAAAGCATAATGTGAAAATGATTGGATAGCACTCTTCCCTATATTCGTGCCAAATTAGCATCCCTATCGCGGGTTCTCGGCTCCTGATGAATAAATTGGGAAATATGAGTGTTTACACATCATCGAAACAAAAAACCCAAAACAATAGATCGTGCAATTATGAAAAGTTGGATATTTAGGTTAAACGTCTGCGTAAGTCTTTTTTAAAGAAGGCGTTAATCTAAACCTAATGGGACTCGGGGGATTTCCAATTAAGATTGAGGGGATGAATTACAAGTAATCAGATGGCCCTTTGGGTTAGAGGACTGACAGGAAAGATACAAATAGAAAGACAGTCAGGGTGAAAAAGGGTAGAAGCAGAGGTAGATAAATAAAATAGAGAAATAGAGAAAGAAAGGGAGGGAGATGAAAAGAGAGAGAGAGAGAGAGAGAGAGACAGCGAGAGACAAAGAATAAACGAGAGAGAGAGAGAGAAAGAGAGAGAGGGAGAGAGAGAGTCGAAGTTGAGACAAAAAAGCGATCTGCAAAACAGCTTTGTGATGACATTCAAGATAAAGCATATCTGGGAAGTGATTTAACTTGGAGAAAAATAGATGGCAAAGACGATTACAAGGAAGTTTTAACTGGGCTCCGTTTGTTTTGCCAAGCCTCAGTTACTTTAGAATAAGACCAAAGGGCACTTTCATCGATTTGTTTCAGAATATATTAGAATTCGTGATTTTGAAAATGTGAACCTTAGAAACCTCAACGAATGAACGATATATTATGTTATTTAAGTAATCTAAACTACCGCCTGTACTTCATAATTTTCATAATGTTTAATTATTTTTTAATAATTCTTTAAAAACAAAAACATAATTGTTTTTTCATCAAGTCGTCCATTGTTTGTGTAAAATTTCGGATTGATTTATCTCAAATTGATCAGAAACGGAAACAAACATTCAATGATTTTAAGTGAAATGCATCGATTTTTAAAAATATATAATTACACCCATTATCATTTTTATTAGTTTGTTATTATTAGTATTATTATTATTCTCATGTATTTCATTATGAATTCACACGGCAGTCTTAAAGTCCTAATTATAGGAACGAGACAATTTAAGAGCATAACCATGATAACATGAGGTACGGCACCCAAACGGATTTATATTCACATTAGCGCGAAAGATGCGGGGAAAATAGAAAAAAGAGAGAGAGAGCGAGATAGAGAGAGAGAGAGAAATAAAAATACAAGAGGGACACAGATGGGGAAGAAGATCGAGGAGTGCACTCGTAATACTTTATTTAATATTTTTACCACGGATTTTAGTGGGTGTTGTTTCTGGAGCGTATTGCTTATCTCCACGATCATTTCGATGCACAATTTCTACATAATCTTGGCAATCTTTGACACTCTATCTCACTAAACCTTTTCCCCTAAATCATACCTGTGTCTTGCATTCTATACGAATCTGCAAAATGTGTACATATCTTGGGCAATCTATCTTGTCAACAAAAAAATTTCCCTCACAGCATTTCGTAATATGATCTTGATACGGGCAAACTGTGGCATTAGGTGTATTTTCTTTCAATTTGACGGATAAGAAAAGAGAAAGTAATTACCCAGGGAATTAATGCCCGACATGAAAGATGTATTAGCGGGTCGCTGTCCGTCTACGAGTAGTTGGCCGAGAGGCTAATGTCCTGATACCTCTATCATTTTCTCGAAATGGAATAGTTCAAGGAGAGTGAGTTTGCGAACTAGATGCTTGTTAATTTTGAAGGACTTTCGTGGTGGCGTCTCTTGTGTATTCAAATGACTCGAATGAATCATGAGATAAGAAGAGGTTTCACGAGTTTGACGAGCTTTCGCGAACCTTAATCCTTCGCCAGCTACATGCATAAGCAGATAAATGCACATAGCAGAGGAATGGCATACCATGATAAGGCACGGGTCCGTTATCGAACCTCTTTGAAACCTAATGAGGCCAGAGGGCCATTATGCCCCCCCCCCCTTATGCAATTTTTCTGATTTTTCGGGAACGCATACGGATGGCGCCCCGCCGCTCGCAGACATTTTCTTTCGAGTCTTGCACATCTTTTAAAATAACTTTTTTGAAAATATGGGATACAGTTACAAGGTCAAGTGACCATTTGTCTTTGACAGGTATCAGCCCGAAAATCGCTTATTTTCGTGATTTATGTACAAAACATTAGGAAATGTCTTTTTCCCCCAAAAGAGATAAAACATTGGTTATTGGGTCTTGTTTATTAAAAGTTTAGGTGATTATTTTCGGAGTCAGAAAAGTTGTAGTTTGAAATTGATATTCAAAATAAAACAGTAAAATAGTTAACGTTGAAAAAACAATGAAATACACAAAAAATTATAAAAACAAGAGATAACATAAGGAATAACCTAGCTCTTCCAAATTGTCCGTCGTATTATTGTTTTAACTGGTCTAACGAATACATGTAGCGAAAAAAAATGCTTAAATATAAAGAATATATGATTTAAGGGTAAAAAGGTGAATTTAATGACCTTATTTTAACATAAATATTCAAATGAGTGAATTTTTCTAAAAATCAAATTTACCATTCTATACACTTCGCTTAACATGCGTGAAATAAGGGAGAAAAAAAGGAAGAAAAGTAAAACGGCGCGATTTTGGAAAATCCTGGATCCGCCACTGGCACTGGGTCACCCCCCCCCCCCCCCC
>BEXV01000689.1:173239-189783 GCA_003118195.1 Hemicentrotus pulcherrimus
GGGGGGGGGGGTTGTAGTATGAGGCCCGATACCTTGTATCCCTACTCGTTTGCATTTCATTGCCTCTTCACATGATTGTTCTACTCCAGTTTACGCGCAATAGTTCACATGGTTTGTACGGCTTTGAGGTGGTGGCGGGTCGAAGGGATGCCTTGAAGCCCGGTATCTCTTCTCATTAGCTCCTTACATTACCAGTCCACTGGAGAGTTCACCCACGTGCAGAGGATCGTGCGTTCCCGAGGCGCCTTCATGAGATGTTCGCTAACACCACTCAGTGGTACTGGCATGGAGTGTGTGAAAGAGAACGTTTGGGTTTCGGGACAGGAGAAGAACGTTTGTGAGCTTTCTAACGTGTCTAACCCTTGATATTTCCATGTTGTAGAATGTCATAACTAGCAATTTTGCAAGACGGGATTTTCCAGCGCTCAATATTTCAAACAGAACCTTTTCATCGGTTGTGATTTCAGGAAGATTTAGAGAATTTGCTTTAAATTACATAAACAAAGTATTCAGCATACCCCAGTCTTGCGAAGCCATACTGAATGTATTATTCAATAACGAGACAAGGAGATTAATAATTTGTAATCACTTTTTTCGAAGTAAAATCTTTGCACCCTTAAAGCTTTTGTAAAATACCTATTGATAATGATGATAACAATGGCAGAACCCCTGAGACAGGGTCACGTTTTAAACTACGAAAAAGGGGGCAATTTTGCACCCCGGACAAGGCTTCAATAAGATATGTTAACGTTTTGAGGTGTGAAGGTTCCTTTAATTCGGAGGTTGCTTTTGTACAAGAAAACAAAGAAAACAGAGAAACCAGAAAATTCCTTCCCTTTTTTTTCTTTTTGTTAAGTTGTCTGTTCCCCCAAAAAAAATCCATATTCCTATTTTCTTTCCTTTCTCCTGAGGCAATACTTTTTTGTTGTTAAAGCCTTTCAAAAATTAAATCGAGCACGCTTGTTGGAATTGCAAGCTGTCGGCACGGTGAATTGCCGTTGAAGAGCTAAGCCATCGGAAGATGATTGTCTGCCAAATATTATGATAGTGCAGCCAATCTTCCTTTTGATAATAAATGGCGGCAAATATAGTCACTGCCAAATTATATCTCAATTTGGCCATCATTTTGCCAATTACCGATGCATCATCGCCCAACGCCTTAAATTCTCAAGTTTATGAAATGAATACGTCATCGTGAGTCTTGCTATAAATATACATGCAGTGTCTATGGTGTAATTCAGTCCCGGGGTTGCTTACTATATTTTGTCACTAATTCCTAAAAATGGCAAAAGTTATTTCGCGTATTAAAATGAAGACGCATTTGTTTCATTAGATGGATTCATATAAAGAAAGGTCACAGAAAGAAAAAAAATAAAGAAATAAACACTTAGAAATTAGAACTTTCTTTTTGTTTCAGACATATAACCCTCTGGCATCGAAAGGTAAACTGCCCTTTTTGGATCATCAAGAGAATGGGAAATTTGGAAAGATGCAATCTTATAGGTTGAAGAGGGACTAAGGGATTCACAAAATTAAGTTGTTGCATTGTTACCATATATATATATGTCTCTGGATACGTAACAAACATGATCGAAAGAAGGCGACTTCTTTTAATATACTAGACTTGAATATAGATTCAAAGTGCCAACCAAATATAGTTTTACATTTTTGTAATGGTTTTCGTGTCTCATATTGATGTTTTATACAATAGGCCTACTGTTCGGCTCACAAAATTCAAGCTATATCCACGATGATAAACTCCCGAATATTCACAAATCTGTATTATGATAGCCGACGGGAATGCAGGAAGTGACTGTTTAGATAAGTAGGAATATAAGTAATATCTTGACTGTACCCAAAGTGAAGACCTACTTCATCAGTTTGGTGGGAGCCATTGACTACGTTCACAGCCAAAAATAAAACAAACATAATAAATACAGAGCACAAAGGACACAAATTGTTAAAATGATATCGAAAAAAACATTTTCAAATCGGATTTTGACTGATGCTTGATTTGTTTTAAGTTAAGTTAACTTTCACAACACTCTTGCTTGAGTTTGTTTGAATGTCCCACTATAACGGGTATCTCATATATGAATCAGATGCATTCGAACAAAAATATAAGGAGAAGGAAAAGGCGATGGAACAGCAGGGCGCGTAAAACAAAATTGGCTTTAGGACGTCGCATTGAAAGCAATTTATGTGGATCATTATAAAGACACTGTTGGAATTTAAATTCCTAATTATGACCTTGGATCCCGGTCATCGAAACCATCCCCAGTAATCCTACTTCGCAAGTACCAGATAGCCAAAACCCATGCTGTCTGAATGATAAATTACAATTAGTTCGATAGGACTATTTGGGGATTATCCCAAGCACCGGCTTAGTATTTCCATGACGATGGTCCAAATCCAAATGGTAAAAGAAGAACAAACAGAATAGGAACAAAGTGGGGGAAGTGGGAAAGACATGTAGATATAAAACGAGAGAGAGTGTGTGTGTGTGTGTGAGAGAGAGAGGGGGGAGAGTGAGAGAGAGAGAGAGAGAGAGACAGAGAGAGAGAGAAATAGAGAAAGAGAGAGAGAGAGAGAGAAAAGGTGAGAGAGATTATATGTGTATAAAGGGAACTTGAATGTCATGAACATTTAGACACTCCCACACAATGACGTTCCTCGTTGGCCTTTCACGTTTGCATCAAATCGGATTAGTTAAATCCAATGCCCCCTCCCACAATGCTCCTTGTATGGCTGCTCATGTTCATGCTAGCTCGATAACTGAGATCTTCTATTGGATTTTTATCTCATTTCTCTCTCTCTCTCTCTCTCTCTCTCTCTCTCTCTCTCCATCCCTCCCTCTCTTTCTCTGTCTCTGTCTCTCTTACACTGCTTCCCCAGTTGTACTTGTTTACAGTTATAGTACTTGAATATCACAAGTTTGTTGTATCGGTATATGTAACGACACATCACCGAATTGATATTCAAAGAAAATTCGAGATCTGTAGGTTATATTTAATATCTTGGTTGTAGTTTTATTAAGGAAATGTTGTGTGATTATTTCTGTTTAGGGGGAGGGGCAGAAAACACGAACTCCAGTTCTGGTAAAAAAAACTTACACTGAATGTTCAAGATTGCAAATTAATGACATGTGCCAAACAATTTTGGAAGAAAATATGTACTGGCTGGGAAGACAAGGAAATCAAGGTAGCCCCCGACACCATGTGTGTTGTCCCATGTATAGCTTTCTGTGTACAGTGTTTGTTACTTTAATAAGACTTGGCCAAATTAAATGACTCCGGAACCTTGCAGTGCACACAAATACTTACATGCTACATGATCAACTGTTTCTGATCCATTCCACGCCTTTTCTTTTACAATGCAATCGCATTACCAGAACTCACCTTTATCTTTAATAAACAAACTTTGAAAATGTTCTATCCATTGTATTAGATAACGTTTACAAAGGCAAACCGTCTATGATTAATATATAAATAGTAATTATGCATATATTATTTATAGAAGGTTTGCCCTTGTAAACGTTATCTAATATATTATGTATCTTTATAATGTTGTATATATATATATATTTAGTCGAGGTATGCACGCACACGCATTTTGGGTCCAAAGTAGTACGTAATATATTCAAGAAAAACTGCATTCTAGCCAGAAGAACGTGTGTTGCATCAGCATTTTACCCTAAATGAGACAAGAATTTTTAACTCTGAGGAGTCCGGCACAAAGACGCCAAATCCACATCTATTTTAGGGTGAAAGCAAATATTGGTTAAAGTTCAAGATGTAATCCAATCACATCTTGCAGGACGGGATCAATTTGTGAGCGATGAACGATTGGAAACAAACGTATCGACAAAAATCAAACTGATTAAATTTGGTAAAGCCTTCTTAGGAACTTTCTAGTCAACACTTTTAGAATGATATTGTAAATGAAATTATTAGAAGTAAAAGTGGTAACAATTATTTTAAAGGTTCATATTTTAAACCAATAGTTAGATATTGCACCCTACAAAGGATAAACACAGTTTTTATGTTTAGATGAACCCTTTAACATGAACATTTTTTACAAACGCTGACCATCGAAAGAAATATTCCCAAATTACATACGAAATGATGTTTCGTTTCATTTTTTTTTACTAAAAATGCAAAGGTAATATCGGGAAGGAAAGTAATTTCCTGATAATGCCATTACTGGAATGCATTCGGCATTAACAAATCGCAAACTATGCTTGAACGCAAGATATCAAATAAGATTGCAGAAAGAAAACAGCGCATGTGATTTGCAATTTTCCAATTTCATAAAAGGAATTCCCTCTGCACCCCCTGAAATAACACTCAGTTGCTAGAAGATGGATGACGGGAATTCGCAAACATCAAAGCCCTATTTTCCAATTCAAGATTCAGGAGGGCATTGGGGCATTACAAAAATGAAAACTAGGATTCGCATATACCTAGCCATTTGAAGGTGGGTGACAGGGGTGGATCTAGCTTTTTGCTAAGGGGAAGGGGTTCGAACCCATGACGATGTGGATCATCGTCCACGAGCCGCGTAGCGTCGAGGTGATTTTCTTTTCGCTTTTTTGAACCCCCTTATTGTGATATTTTCCTGGCGTCTACTAACACAATGGAGACCTTAAAAAGCACTGCATGGTAATGTTTTTTTTTTTTTTAATATCAAGTAACAGGTTAATTCACAGTTTTATCCAGAGTTTTCATGTGTTTGGTTAAAGATAAACTCCAGTTCTGGTGAAAAAAAAAAAGAAAATTAATTCTCACAGAATCAAACGAAACTTACACTGAATGTTCAAGATTACAAATAAATGACATGTACCCAACAATTTTGAAAGAAAATGTATACTGGCTGAGTAATGAGCATAGAAAGACAAGGAAATCAAGGTAGTACTAGCCCCGACACCATGTTTGTTGTCCCATATATAGCTTTCTGGGAACAGTGCTTGTTACTTTACCAAGACTCGGTCAGATTGTGTATGATTTTGATGACTCCAGAACCTTGCAGTGCACTACATGCTACATGATCAACTGTTTCTGATCCTTTCCACACCTTTTCTTTCACAATGCAATCGCATTACCAGTACTAAAGTTTATCTTTAGGTTACCAGATTATTGGAATATCTTCTCACAATATTTGCATTAGAAGGGTTTCTCTCTATTGTGCTAAGGGGGGTTGACCCAATGCCGATGCGGTTACTGTGAGGGGGTGGTTAAACCCCCTGACACCCCCACCTCCCCGCGTACAGCCGCCACTGGGCGATACATATATGCGTTTGAAGGGGGTAGGTAATGAACTGCTTGATTAACCAAGTTGTTTGTGACGATGGGGAACTTTAAAGGACATCTCAAAAACTTATTATCAAATATGCTACACTTACATTGTAGAACCCTAGTTCCGCTACTATTAGCTAGGTAGTAGACATCTGGGCCCCGTCTTACAAAGAGTTGAGATCAATCTCAACATGGCAATGGCCTATCAAGATCATCGTTACATGCGCGTATTGTACAGCACGCGCACTATCAACCAATGAGAACCGTTGTTTCAAAACTGGGATCGATCGCAATTCTTTGTAAGACGGGGCCTAGATCAATAATTCCAAGGCTACATTACGTGAACGGATCACAAATCAATTTGACCTATAATTCCCTACATCTTGTAGGTAATGCTCCAGTTCAAGTAGGTCCTGTACTATACCCGCAAACAGTTTAGCCATGCGACAACAGGCGACCATAAGACGTATCGTAAGATCTGCCCGGTAACCGGCAGAAGACTCTTTATATACCGATTAATCGACTTATTAAGTCTGAGCCTCATCGTGAGACTTGTAGTTACAAGTTGTGAACAGTCTATGTCATTCGTGCGACAAGAACTAGGACTAGAAGGGCAAATTATCCGTTATCCTGTGACTGATCGTAGGATCATTGTATCACCACCAGTGACCAGTCCACAGCAATCTTGGGCTAGTGACTGAGAGTGGTGAGGGGCATGCGACTACCCACGACTCCCGGAAATCATTGTGACCTGTACCACGAACTCTTTAAAACAATCTCATTAGAACGTTCAGTTAAGTCTCTGGTTTTCACAGGTTCCATTGCGATTCCACTGCTAACATGACTACTATTGTCTGATTGTGAGGTACTCTGTTAATGTCAATGGGACATCTCTAGCACAAAAAAGGGACATGTAATTTCCTTTGAAATTTGAAAAAGGAATCACTTAATTGCTATAAAGTAATTGAGACAACAACAAAAATTTTTCTTTATATTTTTTTCGTGCAATTTCTCCTCCTTTGTCCTAAATCTACACTTTGCGAAAACAAAGAAGCATTTTGCTCGTCTTTTTTTTTAATCCTGGCTAACCCTTAATAGTTTACTTTACTCGTGTCATCAACCCCTTGTACCATTCGAGGTCGTTATAAGCTGTCCCAATTCGTTATGGGAACTTACAAAGCTGACCCGATTCGTTTGATTAAAGTACCGATTTAGTTGTTTTCTCAGCTTGGTCCACGGCCTCTTCTCCAGACAGATGGAGGCCACTTCAACACCTAATTTTTGTACGCCGAGAAAGTGGCTTTAGCGCTCTTTATATTACTTTATAGGCGAATGGACAGCCATATAAAAATAACTATCTTTGACAAGCCGTCGTGCCACGTGTACACTGATGTCGTTTCGGTTTCAATAGATTGGGATTAATGGATTTTTTTTTTTTAAATCCATCAATTCAATTAGAATCGAAAAAAAAATCCCAACTATAAAAAGAAATCCCAACTTTATATAAAGCTTTCTTAAATTTTACAAGAAGACATAAAACATTAGCATTCCGTGATGTAACTCCTTGTAACTCCTATACCTACCAGTATGACCTAAGGTTCATATCGCATAAATCAGGCCGCATAATCAATGCATTAATATTGTATTGTATTGTTAGGTATATAAACTATATAAGGAAGACTTGTTTCATTTGATATAACCAATACACCAATACATTTATCTCAGTGCAAGTAGAATGAATTATTTCGTTATTGTTAACAGGCACAATTGTGTTGTTTGAGTACAGTAAATATCACTTTATGAGCATAATTTATATTGTTGACAAGGAGAGAACACTATAATTCCTCGGTCAAAATCTTTGTTTCCTCAAAAAATACCCCCCAAAAAACAATAATAAGCGTGTTGTCATTTACCATGTAAAGCTCAGAAACTGTACAACATCAATTTGGGTTTACATCACATTATTGTAACTGAATCACTACTCATTTCAGTCTTGATTATGATTAAGTTTGGCTTCGTTTCCAAAAGATACCAATTAATCTCATTATATACATAACACGCACATAATGTTATGTAACCTCAATTTTTTTCTTTCTAATTTTGCAGCGGATAAATTCCTGACGTGCACGAAAAGACGGACCTTTTTCAATGGCTTCTTATCAAGCGTGAAACTGGGCTGCACACGATTTAAAGAAGTATGCCTTATGACCAGACAGTCAATTCGATACATGACACACGTCACTTGATGTCACTCTCTAATGAGGCCTCCACAGTCGCTCGTAGTACTGGTCAACCTAAAAGCACTTCAACGTTTCAGCCAATCCTCGAAAACATTCCGCCACCCTCTGCATCACCGTTGGACACGACATATTTAGAAGTCACCAGGTACTTACTGACCACACACGCAGGATCAGCAACTTGTCCATTGATGCTGTCGCTATCTCACCGGTCATCATTGTCCAGTCCGAGCTATCATGATAATAATGGATTTGGCGGCGGACTACCCCGAAACCAAGGGGTTCAACGAAAGCGATCCGGAGTCACTCTACTCTATCTACTACTCCTCGTACTATATCTATAACGACACTTCCATATCATCAAAGTTGGACGATATAATGAAAGTACTCTACATAACACTGCCAATACTCCTAGCAGTGATTGGGATTATCGGAAACTCCACCGTCATGTAAATCATATTCAAACATAGAGACATGCAGACCGTTACGAACTACTTTCTGGCCAATTTGGCAGCTACAGATGTGGCCATGTTGACGATATGCGCCATACCATCGGCCGTAGCCATTTTCACGGAGATACCCCTCAGCGTCTGCAAAGGCATCAATTATATCATGTTTGTATGTCAAATGCTTCCAATTGATAATCATCATCATTGTGTTGATTTAATGTTTAAGATAAATGTAAAGCCTATGGTTTTCTTTTATAATGCCATTATCTCAAAACTTAAAAAAAATTGTTGGAACTTGACCCTTATTCGAAAATAGTTGTAAATGATATTACACTTTTTTATTGAAAATGTGTATTAATAACATAGGCGATACAAAGTCTTTTATCAATACGCTAATATTCTGTGATCAAATAAAAAAAATCAGTGGAATTCACTTAATGTAAGGCAAATACAGACAAAAATAAACAAAGTTTGACTGGTTATGAAGTAAGAAATGGATAGTTTTTTAAGCCTTGAAGATAAAGTTGAACAACAAAGGTTAATTGCCATTTTCTGCAACTTAACAAGTAGTACTCATGCAATGGTTTAAACAAAACAGTTTATTTCATTTGCAATTGCTGATTTTCAGAAGACGAGTTAAAAGTGACCATTGACCCCTTTTTAAAGTTATTTTTTTATCAAAAGTATTTTATTTCTAATTCTTATTTGTTTCATTAGGTTACTGTTCAAGCTACGTGCCTCACCCTAACGGCAATGACAATAGATCGATACAACCTCATCGTACACGCCGTAAAGTCAAGGAAAACGAGAACGATTAGAAAAACAGTCATTACAAAAATTTTTATTTGGGCAGGTAAGGAGACTTCCTATTTTTTTCATCACTTTTAATACTACTTCGATTTATATCTCGGTAAATCCAATTGGACATTGACAAAGTGATATGTCATTTTTCCGACGATCGAACGAGGCGTAGAACCTGTCACTTTTTACTTTTTCGATGAATGGAAAGAAAACAATAAAAGGAAATAGAAAAATCACGTGATATATAAACTTTCTATTGTATTGATAATGAAGTCCTATTTTTCTTAGATGTTTAGGTATAAAAAGACAATTCCTGTGATCCATCAGAGACAATGTTATCACTTTTCGTCGTTCAGCTATTTAAATAATTCTGAACCTAGACCAAGCTGAAAATGGTACTTGTGTGCCAATACAAATATTATCTTATCTTTGAAAAACGTGAGCGGGTGTTATTTCACTTTCCTAATTTTTAGTTTGGTTATATTTTTTTTAAAACCATATGTAGATACTGTCACTGGAGTAAACAAAATATGCATACATTCATTTATGTTGTTTTAATTTCAAGCTGTGTGTATCATACAATTATGCATCAAAACCCGTACCTAAAAGAGAAAGGCAATCGAATACGAACATTCGTCTTTCTCGGGGCACCTACGAATAGCTAAAGTTAGTGGATTGCTCATACTCAACACATTTGAATCAATCCCATGATGCACACTTGCATGCGCGTCCAGCTAGCAGTATTCAACAGCTCCGAAGAAAAAAAATAATCGGAATATTAACGATTATACTATTCAAGTATTGCTTCAAACATCACAATAGTCACTGAAATTAGTGGGTTTTTATTTTCTCTCGTTTTATTATGGAATATTCTGTTCAACCAAACGACTTATTAATCGTTAACTCAGCCTCAGGATTCATCAGTGTTACCGAAAATGATGAAGCATTTTTTTTCATAAAATGTGTGCATATTTGCGCCATCTTTTTTCTAGAATTTTATTTGCAAAAACTGTTCAGAACAAATAGTTATAACGGCTCTCTTTAAAAAGTATCACCGTTTTTCTTTCTTTCGATTCAGGATCTTTCATTCTCCAAGCTCCGGTTGCAACGTCCTCAACCATATCCGAGTACGGGGAATGCATCACCAGCTTCGCTACAAGAAGCGGTTCCAATGCTTTCCACATTTTTAACACCCTCAGTATGTACGTGCTACCATTGGCTATCATTCTCATCTGCTACGTGAAAATCTTAGTCCAGGTCTGGAGAAAGGCCATTCAAGGAACAGAGAGTGCACAAGCCCAGGAACGTTCCATCCGCCGCAAGAGAAAAATCACACGTATGGTCTTTGTCATCGTCCTGCTCTTTGCCATTTGCTGGTTACCATCGCACGTGTTCCGGCTGTGGAAGGAGTTCGACACCGGTTTCCACATGACAGCAAATAACATTTATTTCGATTTTGCAAACCTCTTCGCCTTGTGCCTCGTCTACGCCAACTCTTGCGTGAAACCTTTCGTGTACGCCTTTAAGACGACAAGCTTCAAGGAACATTTCAAGAAGCTGTTCACGTCTTGCTGCCATTCCGCCCAGAGTGCGATGGGCTCTGTCAGTACCTTCAAGTTGTCTAAATTTACCAGGGATGACGAGTCTATCTGACTATGAAGGACAGCTAGTACCCCCTTTTAAACGCAATTCTTCACTCTTCAAGTGTCATTCCTTTCTCTCTCTCTCTCCCTCTCTAGGAATCTCTCTCTTTTTCTTTCTTTCCCACCCTCTCTCTCTCCTTCCTTCTCTCTCTCTCTCTCTCTCTCTTTCCTTCTCCCTCTCTCTCTATGACGACCATCAGTTAGGCACGTACGATCTTGGAAACTTGAGGAAAGTGGTTTGCACGATGCAGTTCAATGACTGCAAGAACATATGAAAACACAAAAACCTTACGAGGCTGTGAAATTTCTACTCTAGAGAGAATCTTTTTCTAGAAAATATGTATTTTTTATTGAATGGTTTATAGATGATGGAAAATTCATCTACAAATGGAATGCCTTAAATTTCACAAAGACCAAGATACTATATTTTAAGTGTGACTTTGTGATATTTTATTAATGTGTGAAACAACTGTATTTCGCAATTTTGTTGTATACATTTACTGTTCATGTCTGATCTGATATCTCAAATTGAGATAATTGAGATGTAATACCGAATATTCACTTAAGAATGATACCACGCCCAATCGTGATAGTAGATTTAAACAAATTAAATTATAAATGAATTAAACTTTATTTTCTAATGCGCATTCCTTCACAAGCAATCGTCGGAAATCATTCTCCCTTTCTTTACAAAATGTTGGTTTGCAATTTGGAAAGGATTATTTCAATTCAATTTAGTAACCAGTATTATTGTAACATCGCAAAGAAAATAAGTTGCTTGAAATAATATTGTCCACGGTGCATCGAAATGACCTACAACCAAATCAATAGATGTTCCTGTTTTAACCCTAATATAGAGGTAACCTGTCCGCTTGGAAAATGTGACTCAGTAACTTTGCCTCAGATTCTGAACAATATCCCGAATTTATCTCATGCTGCAATCATAATTATATACCTTTAGGTCACTCAGTAATCCCATGTCCTTTACAAGCAGATCTTCTGTCTGGTATCAAGATATTTATAATACGAAATCGAAATTTCATTTTTCGTTTTCCTAACGGTTTTTATAGATTTACAGTCTGTGGGGGGAAATGAGTATGGTAAAACCGGGCCCTCACAGATTGTTTTACTTTTTTGAGACACTTCATGATCAGTTTGAAGCGCAATATTTTAGGGCTTCTAAATTACAACATATCACAGACACAGATTACATGTAGGACCATGCATATCAGATTAAATATTGTTTAACGATGCCTTTAAAACACGTACGATTCAATGTTCTCTGTATAGCACTGTTCTCCTTCAATACCATTATCTTGATGCATCAATTATTCTGTAAAAGAAATGCGTGATATTATAAACTATTAAAAAAGTAATCATTACTATAAATGGTATAATCAGATTTTAATTCATTCGTTAAATATTTCTCTTTGGTAAAGGCATTAATCCTCATTACCAGGTCCCTCGTAGAGGACCTAAAGACGTCGGCCGTCTGGTTGCTTACTAAACAAGCATTTATGCTTTCTTAGCAGTCAGGTAACAAAAAGAAAATAATAACCACCATCATACCATTAGGTGATCCAGTGGTGACTACAGGATGCCATTTTTTGTTTCAAGCCTAATGCTAATTTACCCTCAAAGTGAAAACAATAATAATGAGGAGAACGATGAGTGATAGTATGGTAGCTGCCAATTGGTGGGGTGACTGTAAAAAAGGTCCCACAAATCTTTGTATTGGTGTTGTAAGTATACTTATCTACTCTGTATCCGTCCAGGTTGTCGTGAAGAATGTATACAATTTCAGTTTTTATTTATCAGGGTAAGATGCTTGTATTTTCAATCACAAGTTTGAAGCATTTCCTTGGTTTAAATACTTCACATGAGTAATGAGTTTATCACCGCACACGACATGCCCATTGCACTAGTTATGTCATGTGGCTGTCAGACGCAGGCATGCGCCAGATCTCTTGCGTCTCCGTGTCCGTGATCTTTTACGCGTCACGTTAAAGGTAACAAAAATGTTTTGAGAATTTTGGGAAATTGGATGGATAGTAATTGATTAATTGTTTTAAATTTTGATATATCCGGATGCCCTAGAAAATTTAGCCCCTAAAACACTTAAGATTTTGAAAATTGAATACTCAAAATGAAAATTTCAGAATATGCAGATCTGATATATAATTTCCAAACAGGAATAGCAAATCGGTCGATTGTAATAAAATAAAAAAACAACTTTGTTTTTAGATAAAACTAGTGTTGAGAGGAAGCTATGTATCATAACAAGTTTGTTATTTACAATTTTATCACTTCAGACTTGATTTCAACAGCGACACAAATTGCATATGCTTCCAATATGTTCATTTGACCAAATTCATGACCCCATATTAACAAAACTCTATATTACCTTTGGATTGGCATCGTACACAGAAACTATTTCAACTATAGAATGTACATTGCGTTGAATTACTGGCGTGTAGACTAATATTTCAGTACAGAAGGCGAGTAGTGCCAATACATCTATATTCCTCAAATATATTTTGGAATGTGTGTTAGGGAATCAGAAGAACACACTTTTGTTACTACAAACTACAAAATTATTTCAGTATTAGCTCTAGGCACGTTGACAATATTAACACTTATGAACAACATTTAAAGTTTAACAGTGGAGCAACACCAATAAAATGAAAGGATCTTTATTGATACCAGTAGCTTTAACAGTGTTATCCAATATTTCAATATATTCTATTTCTGATGTTCTGTTGAAGGCGAACAGGTGATACGGATATTTTTTGTTTAAAGCTCATCGTTTACAATTGTTATTGTATATTTGAACAAATGTATTGAATGCTTTGTTATATTACTGTATACACAAACGTAAATGAAATGTGAAATAAAAACACCCATTGCAATGACTTCATATTGTACTTTATTACATGCTCTTGACCTTTTCCGAATTTGTGTAAAAAACTATTTCGTAATAACTGAAGTACTTAACAACGATGCCATAAATGTGCTGTACATCAATTATCATTCATTAGAAACGATAAAAAACTATCACATTACATTTCATAACAATACAAGTGCACCCTATTTGAAAATATAGGTTTCTGTTCGATACCCAACAGGGGGTAGTCATCATTATCATTACCTTTGTATGTTATCACGATCATTATCTATCGTATAGATTTTTCACAATTTAGTATTCATCTAATAATACATCTGTGGTATGCTTTCCCCTCTAAATTCTTGTAACCTAGGAAGAGAATCGTTGTTTTCAAATTCAAAACAAAGTATGGCTTTTTTCTTCAGATTTAGCGAAATTGACCAGATAATTACTTTTATTTGTTGTATGGACTCATCATTAAAATATTATTAATGTAGAAATTATGAATTTATAATATTTGAAATTTGGCACCCTTTACTTTTAAGCAGAATCGAAGGGTAAGAGTGAGCAACGCTTTTATCATTCTCCAATCTAAGAAATACTTCTGCAATAGATATAAATTCAATTAGTATTTGATTATAAGATTCACACAACATGCCACATTTATCTTTTCAAATCAAAAGTTATTATGCATTTTTTTTCAAAAAAAAGTGAATGACCTGTAGAAAGGTATTTCAATTTGATTTTTTTTTTAAATCAAAAAATCAGTCCATTAACAACAACAAAAAAATCCTACAGTATGTTCCACAACAATGGCGTCCGCCGCATCTGACCAATCTTATAACATCACGATATGCATGGATCAGGGAAGAGGTAGATAAGAAGTGGACACTTGTAATTTATTCAAACGCATGCGTGAGTTCTAAAGCGTAATAATGGGATGCGTGAAAAGCCCCCATCCCACCGAACTAGCTCTCAATACGTTCTGTAAAATGTTGCCAATCGTGCTCAAACTGTGTGTAAACGGAGTTGAACGTAGTAGCAACTATTAACGATCTGTTTAAAACTTCATGGACGGGCTCGGACTGGCAATACGGGAGAGTGCTCTAGAACTATGAGCCTGTTCATAATTGTTCCCGTCCTGCAATAAAACGGAGTGACAACGTAATAAAAACGATAAAGACGTACTACAAACGGACTGATTGACGTACTATGAACGGGATTGCCGTACTAGGAACGTATTACAACGTGAAGTGGTCGAGAATCAATTAGCAGCAGCTAAGCCCCCATCACACCAAACTAGTTCACACTACCTTCCGGAACCGTCCTAGAAAATCGTAAGAAACAGGTAATGGTCGGGGAAGAATGTGTACATGATGTCTATAATACGATCCTAGACTATTCATAAACAGTCCTCAATAAGTCTACAGTCAGTTCATACCAAGTTCGGATCGGGTTAATTTACCATTTCCAGGCAGTCCAAGCCAGTCTGTAATCATTTGTAACATGTTCAGAACTAGTTCTACCTCGTTCCCCATACGTCCAAACTAGCTCGTAGTACGTCCATCTCATTTTAAGTACGTTGTCAGTCCGTATAATTGCAGGAAGGGACAAATTTGAACAGGCTCAAAGTTTCAGAGAACCCTTACCGTCCAAGCCAGTCCGAGCCAATCAATAAAGTTATTAAACAGATCGTAAACAGTTGCTTCCGCGTTCACTCCGTTATCACTTAGTTTTAGCCCGTTTGGCAAAATTTTACCGAACGTAATGAGGGTTCTAGGACAATTACCCCCTGGGCAATCAGCCCCCGAAAAATTACACCCCGGAAAACTACCCACAAAGGACAATTACCCCCTGGAATACTACCCCCGGAGAATCAACCCCCGAGGACAACTACCCCCAAGGACTATTACCCCCGGAAAATTACCCCTCGGAAAAGTACTCCCCGGAGAATTACCCCCCGAGGACAATGGCTCCCCGAGGTCAATTACCCCTAGGATAATTAACCCCGAGGACAATTACCCCCTAGGACAATTACCCCCCGAATACAATTACCAACGAGGAAAATTAACCCCGATGACAACTACCCGCCGAGGACAATTACCTCCAAGGACAACTCCTCCGATAACAATTACCCCCCGAGGACAACTTCCCCCGTGGACAATCTAGATTCAATAGCAAACGACGATCTGACACATTGAGAGATGGCTACGGGCCCATAAGATCCCCTGCATGAACCCATACTCTTTCAAATACTATATCACGTTGTCTTCCTCATTACTTCACATTTCCCTTTTATTATAATTTATGCAACGCCGGTGCGGTTGCTAATTCACACGAAGGATGTAAGTTTTAGGTAATTGTCCAACGCTTTTCAAAATGCAAAGAAATACATTTCTTGGAACAACGTTATTTTAACTTTTTGTTAGTCACGGAACCCTCTTAAGAAGTGAAAAGTTTCTCCCAAATCCCAAAGTATCAATTTTGCATGACTCTGGCTCTCGTGAAGTGCTATGCACACACGTATGGGCACATTTAAGAATAAAAAGGTGAAGACATTTTCAAACTGGTAAAAAATTAGTTTGTAATCCACACACTAGAAACTATTTAAAGTACTGTTTGCGGGCACCTTGCCGCCAAATATACATAAATAAAAATTGATATATTCGGTCATGATCTTGATAAACGAATTTGAGGATATTCGGGCCTCTCGTTGCCCTTATTCGCCTTGCTGTCAAAATATTGGAAGAAAGACACTCTAGTATCTTCAAAATTGTATTTTCTCATGAAATTAGATATTTTAACCGTTTCTGGTATTTGATCTTTTTTTACAAAATCAACGTTTATCAAATCATTCTCTTGCGGCACCCCGATTGAAAATCGCTGTGCTGACGTTACAAAATCAAATGAGATGAATTACCAGAGAGCGGATATTTATTTTCTTTTGACATGGCACCGTACATGTAACTTGAAGGCAGTTTCTATTTCAAAATAATTTAACGTACACGAAAACATTATTATACTTCAGCATGACAACAGAAATAATAGATGAAGTGAAGAAAAACTGAATTATGGATCATGGCATGGATGAGGGCCCATTATACATACAAAGACAAATACACAATCAGCTTATTATTTTTTCTACAGAGGGTGCATAAGGGAAATCTTATATCCTAATTTCTTTGTTGTGCCATTGATGGTGAGAGAAGCTGTAACGCGTACTCATCTGCGCGCAA
>BEXV01000690.1:0-12709 GCA_003118195.1 Hemicentrotus pulcherrimus
CGATGTTTACGATGTTTCATGTCATTTGAGAATATGAAGGCATTTGAAAAGCCATGCCTTTCAGGGAACATGTTTAATCTGATGTTCTTCCACCTTTGCATAATAACAATGATAACGCTCACAAATTATTTTTTACCTCTTCCCAGAACTCAACCTTCTCTTTCTCTTCTTCATTTTTTAGGATAACTTGAATACAGTAACAATTTGTACTTTGTAATTTACCATTAAGTTTTTAGCACGATGAAAATATCTGTTACCTAGCTTTTGTACCAAAAAACATTCAACTACAATTCAAAAGAATATATGCTGCAATGTCACCCCAAATTCTCTCCCAGCAAATCAAAATACATGGTACATGCGTTTACCTGACTAATGACTCTCCAGATGCAGTGGCTAGAATACCCTTACCAGCCCAAACCATGTCACAGTCACTATCATTGGGCTTGCCACTCAGCTTCACCTATACCGGGAAATTGAATCAGAAGAATTAAAATATACATTGAAACCTATTATATAAAGCCTGCTCAAGGGAAACAAGAAATATGACCTTCACATTAAAGCAGATTGTCTAACTACGGTATAGGTTATTTTTCTGCAGGTTTCAATGACAACACTTTTCAAGGAAAACAAAAACTGTGATCTTTAAAGAAAGGTGGTCTTTCTCTACAGATGGTCGTTGAAGTAGCTGTGCCAAAATTTTAAAAACTAACTTTATTTTCATTATTGCAAAGGTGAAAATTTTATCAAAATTCAATGCATGGAAACATTTGAAGTAATGATTATTATCAATTACAAAACGCTAAAATACAACACGGCATAGCACCTGAAGAGCTCTCCGAACGCTGCTGAGATGTGCGACATCACAGGTTGGGCATGATTTGCACAAGCAGACGATGTCCCATGACATCTCACACATTTTCAGCGGCTGTTTTGTCATCTTTTCTTCAGTCAATTCTCTTACTTCACTACCCTCAGTCTAAATGTTCAATCTATTGCCTCACTCTAAATCCCAAGGTTGGTATTGTTTTGATGAAAAAATAAAGGTATATGTGTATTTACAAACTGAACAAATTTAAGTTATCAGAATTGGTTTCATATCTCTTTTTGGATGATGTGGAATGCCATCACATTTATATACTCTAAACTCATTATAATTTTTATGTGTGCCGGGCTGCATTTAAGCATTTTGTAATTGATAATAATCATTACTTCAAATGTTTCCAAGCATTGAATTTTGATAAAATTGTCCAATAAAAGTTTCACCTTTGCAATAATGAAAATAAAGCATGGTTCACTGTACAAAAACAGGATGTATTAAATTTATTTTTACGGTCGCTCCATCTCTCTGTCTCTCTTTCTCACACACAAGCACACACATTTCTCACTGATTTCTACCTCACGTTTTCTACAAATCCCTCAATAAAGACAACCTTTCTCATACCTTCATCATCTCTGTAAGCTTGCCATCATGTGACACACTGTATTGTGAGAGAGCCATTGATCTGGTGACCACCACCATGACATTCCTGTGGCTATTGTACAGCAGTTTCTTGATGGGGCCTTCTACCGTCACCGCCTGGGACATGTTGCCCTTGTCATCCATAAAGACAATGTGTCCTGTAGAAAAGTAGGAGGTGAATATTTGTCATCGTGATATAAATTAATCAAATCCAATTCCAGCACAATACTATTGGGAGAAAAATGCATAGGGAAGCTTTTCAACCAAAGCAGTTTCTTCCCAATTATAATCTGTTTCATGCATACACAGAGAGTGACATTCGATTTCTAATAATGGAATTGTAAGATAGCACCTATTCCAAATTTGCACCAAATAAAAAATACTTAAAGTATATACTGGTATACATGTATACCGTATTTGCCGGCGATAATGCCGCAGCACCGTATAAGCCGCACCCCCAATTTTAACCTTTGAAGGAAAAAAAAAGAACAAAAAAGAACAACTACAACACCAACAAAAATTGTCAAAGACGGGATTCAATCTCAGTCTTGCGTACAAATGGCGATGTGACTAAAGTCACCGCCTTAGACCGCTCGGCCATCCAGCACTGGTGCAGTGTCTAGCAGTTTTCTGTCATGTATACATTGAAAAGGAATGAAAATGGCGACTAAGCGTGCTGGATGCTTCGCGGCATGTCCGTTAAACGGGCCCTTCTTTTAATTTTGCAATGCATTGCCACAAACTTAGATCAAGATCTATAGGCAGATGTTGTTTTTGAAAGTTTATTTTCATCGATCTTCATGTCAACAATGCAAGATAAAATTGTCGGTAAGATGTGTGGAAATGTCTTGTACCATAGTGGTATAGTTATTGTACCGTTCGTAGTCCCATATGTGCAAATTCGTGCTGGTTTTGACTTCCTTTTTTCTTTTTTTTTACTCTTTCGCCGAAAAGGCCGCACCCAGACTTTTTTATTTTTCTCTACCGAAAATACTGCGGCGTTTACGCCAGCAAATACGATATATACTTTTTACAACAAAAGAACTAAATTGAACTTTCCTCAACTACAATGTATAAACAGCTTTGTTAAGTTCACTACAAATGTGAGTCCAAAAAAAATTTACACCTAGAAAATTCCTAATTATTTTAAAAATAATCTATGAACAGTAAATTAGTATACATCTTATGAATGAGTGTGTTATCCCAAATCATAGTATCATTTTGTGTGGTATGTGTTTACGCTTCGATGAACAGGGGGCATTGTTTAGGAGAGTGCAAAAATCGACTTGAGCCAAAGTTGCTTATGGGAAGAATAATACAATTTGGATTTGGGTATTAATTCGGTCTTTGCAGATCCAAATAACATCCATAACAAATTAATCATGCAACACATATCAAATATTGAATATCAAATATCAACGAACTTTAGTGCACGTGTGTGTGTTTGTGAGCATTTCATTTGATACATTAAATTCATTCTCTCACTCGGCTTATCCCAACATCATACAAACTGTAGGCATCACTTTGGCGCAAGTCAATTATTGCACTCTCACAAACGATGCCTTTTGTTCATCCAAGCATGAACAAATACCACACAAAAATGATATCAAAAGAATTGGGATAATACACTCTTTCATAAGATGTATAAGAATTCTGTTCACAGAAGATTTTTAAAATACCAGTAATTAGCAATTTTCTAGGTTTAAACTTTTTTTTGACCTGGTATAGATTTTAATCATATAGTGTCACATTCACAGATGTGCTCTTGAAATATCTAATTTGTGAAATTAGAATAATGGGATTAATATGAAGCAAGCCTTCTTATGAATGAAATCGTTCAGAAGGTTTACTTACCTTCCTCTCCCCCTACAAAGCACGCATTACCATCCCCTATGAGACTGTTTGAAGAAGGCTTGCTGAAGATACTGTTATTCCATGGTACACTTCCACTCCGATTCCTGCACATAATAGATGTAATAAACAATTATGGAGAAGGAGAGAGACATGGACAGCATCAGACATCAACACAAACAGAGAAAGAAGAAGTGAGAATGAGAGAGAGAGAAACAACGAGTCAAGGACAGTTCCAGATATGGAGAGAACATGTAAAACAGAGAGAAACTCATATTACTTAGTTTGGTTGAAATCCTCAACATGAAGAGAACTCTGAATTATATTTTTCATTTAATGGCTATATCGCCATGCTATCATTTTTAACATACATTTCTTTATAGAGTATTAAAGCGATCTGACATATCCAGTGGTGCTCAAATGACTTTGAGGTACCCCAAAATCAATGACGGTGCATTGCCTGCCCTGGGATGGTATTCTGAAAACAATGTCATCTTTTATATTAATTAGTAAATGATGTTTATGATTGTCATAACATTTTAAAATTAGGACAAGTCATTGGTTAATCTTCTGCGCAAAGCTTGCTGCACTAACGTAAAGGTAACAGAAAATTCTGTGTATAGGCACCAATGGCAAGTGCTTGTTCTGCGCAATTTGAGTTTGTTGTGACAAGTTACATCTTTTTTTTTTTAGAACACAGGTTTCCCGATTGGGTTCTCACCCTGATTCCTGTCCTGGTCCACCATGGGGAAAGAGGCACTGAGTGGGGGTCTGTTGGGAAGGCAGCTGACTGATAGGGGTGTTGGAGAGATGTCCCTTCCCATCACTCTTCCACATGATCAACCTCCCTTCCTACAATTTAGAGCATTCATGAAAGTAGGAATTACAACCTTCCTTTTCTATTCTACAATTATCAAATATTCTTTGTATTTTCTGTTTATAGGCCCTGGTTTGTTTTACTTTGTCCATTTACCCTAAAGATAAATCTTTATTTTGGTTTTGACTGAAAAATACAACACTACATTCATATGTATACTACTGACTACTGCTTGATTTTATGACTGTCAGACAGGTCTTTTGTTCCTAAAATTGAGTGTTCAGATCTAAAACCTTTTTCCATAACATTGGAGCACCTTATCGTTAAAGAGCAAATGGTTCTGCCACAGTCACATCTAAATATTTACTTGGTACAGAATTCTGTCAAATCAAAATTTGTAATGTTTTTTGCAACTTTTACATGCATTTACTGGGTTAAAAAAAATTGATCCTTCTGATCTTCATTTCATTTCATTTATAGTCAGCATTCATGGACAACTGCGTTACATGTACCGCCGGCCATAATCTTGAAATTTCCCCCAAATCCATGGATAAGAAGTTGTTAAATGTTTGTCACCGAAACGGCAGCCATTTTGAATGTTCATGGTCAAGGTATTTAGCACTTTTACTTTTGAAAGTTGTATAGTTGAAGTTGCCATGTCAGAAGACATATTTTTAGACACTAAAATCAATAGAATCGGACATGTTGGTGAATTTGACCACCAGTCTTTTTGACCATAGCACACTCATGTAAGGTCGGAAGTATAACAAACTATACATTTTTGGAATCCTCATGACCAGATGAGTAAATTAATATGCAATTTGATAAGATTGAATGTGTTGGTGAATTTGACCACCGGTCAAAAGTGCGTTGACCTTTCAACGTTTTTAACCATAGCGACCTCATCTTGGGTCGGAGGTATAACAAACATTTTTGGAATCCTCATGACCAGACGAGTTATTTGATATGCATATCGACACGATTTGAATATTTTTGAATTTCTACCCTGTATGACCTTTGTTGACCCCTCACAAAAATGCCCAGGATTTTCAAGGGGGCAGCCCAAGTCAAAATTGTTTGGTATTCATCAGGGAACACAAAAACACTTTCAAACCTTTGTTTCCAGAGATTGGTCACGGGACCTACAGGCTGGTCTCCTACTAATAGGAAAGGAAGCGAATATCTAAAGTCGAGCTGCGCTATTACATGATCGAAAAAATACAGCAAAGAGCAATCGAGATGAATCTTAATCCAAATGCTAACTTTAACCCTAAATCTGTAACGTAACCCCAACGTTAACCGACATCCTAAATCACATTTATACATTGTAGGTCTACTAACAATAGGTTACTGATCAACATTAAAAGTTAATCATCATGCATTAAAAGAGCATGAATAATTAAGAGGTGGTCGACAACTCATTGCATGGCCTACATAATTTATGCACTAAAAACGCCATTTCCTCTATGTAAGGAAAATCACCACTACATGTAGCAATGCTTCACTATACTGCTCTTGATAAAAAATAATACATCCAATCAAAATGATTATAAAACAAATCAAAGATGTAAAAAAAAAAATATGAGATAATAAAATTTAAAATGAGATCATCAAATCATTTGTTTGGCAAATGTCTAGAGGCTTGCTTGTATAGCATTGGACATTTATGGGCACCAGTCAACTTCTGTTGCTGCGCTGACGCATGCAGGAGTAGCCTGGACAATACCTAGATTGAGAAGTGAAATACTTCTGGGTCTAAATCAAGAAAAACGGGAGCGCGCACACACAAACTGGTCTCCACAATACAGGCAATCTTAGTGTGTGCAAACTAGTATACAAATATACACTGTCTTGAGAGGTTCTGGTTAAAACTATGCGCAGGAGGTGACTCCAATAGTACTAGTGGAGTCACCTAACCCATAGTTTTAACCAAAAACTGAGAAGGCATGTATATTTGCTTTTTATCCTGCATCAACATTTTTTTTTTTTTTTAATCACCCCCGCAAATAATCACAATTTTTTTAGAAATTTCTCATTGAAATTTAGGGAATTTTAAAGATTAAAATTTACAGATTTTAATAAAAAATAATTAAAAACTAAAAACAAATTATTTTATCAAGATTTTAAGAAAAAAAATCAAATTAACAACAACTTAAAAGTGAACTCCCAAATAGTACTTCTACTCCCAAATATAGTACTTCCAAATACCGTAAATCTCCGTGTATAAGCCACACTTTTTTGCCGCCGAAAAAAAATGGAAAGTCGGGGGTGCGTCTTATACACAGGTGCATCTTATACACAGAGATTAACGGTAGTACTTTTTCAGATGTGACAAGCTCTTAACCAATCAAAAACCAATACATTATTGATGTAGGATATAAAAGACGATATAGACGCCGTAAGGAACTTGAATCAATGAATGTTGAATGGTACTGTACTTTTGACTATTCCTGCAAATTACATGCCCTTTCCCTCTAGAAGAAAAAATGATGTTCAAGGTACGGTATCTGTTTGGATATTTTACTCTAACCTGCAAAAACTGAGTGTTTTTGGCAGCGGGCCGAGTTGCCCCTGGGTTAGCCCAACTCCATCTATTTGTATATGTATGGTAAATCAATAAATTGTGAAATAAAATTGTCTCAAATTGTAAATGAAACCATTTTTGCAGCAAGAAACTTGATAATTTACATAAGTTTAGAGTTCATTTTTTCTAGGCATGAAACTTTTTTTAGTCTAGACCAGTGCTTCTGGTCTACATTCACACAAATTTTACAGCATAATTTCATTTTAACCTTATCTCCTGAGAGCAAGCGCTGACCGCTGGCACTCCACTGGAGCAGGCAAACCTGGGCCTTGTGCAGCTTACTGGCTTCCTGGAGCTGCTGATCCTGCTCGTTCCAGATCAAAATCTCTCCGCTCTCCCAGCCCACGGCCACCGACGGATGGGTGGGGTGCCAGGCCAGGGAGGTGGAATAGCACGAGCGCTGGAGGTTTGCCACTGGAAGTGGCTCGCCCTAATCAGATACAGAGAATGATTCAGAGAATGTTGTAAAGAACTTTATGTCAGCACGTAACTACATGTAATTAGGTTTTCTTTATTCAAAAGAAGGATAAGTAAACCGTGAATGTACCTCCAACACAGGAACTTGAATATCTTTATGACTGTAATATGATAAACTTCTTCACTCTAACTTACATGTACACGAGAATATATTCAAATCAAATATATTTCTTGTTATTCAAATATGATTCAATGGAAATGAAAATAATGAATGACAAAAATTGGAAATGAAACTGTGAAAAAAAGGGAGACAGAGAGAACAGAATAAAGTTTGCTTACCTCTTCATTGAAAACATGAACAACACCTCCTTCCCCCTGCTGTCCTCTCATGGCCACAGCCAGTAAAGGTTGCTCATTATGCCATGCAATGTCTACATGGCTAGATGACCCTGACTGGACCCGATGGTCAAAGAAAATGGCCATCTTTGCACTGAGTGGTCAAATAAATTGTTCCTTTCTGGTACATCAATCAATTTTTCTTCAAAGTGTAATGATGACCATACAAATTCCTCGCATCTGTGTGATAAATGAACAAGAAAGTATAATTCCAGTAATGTGATTCTGTATATTGTTTGGGAGGGTTTTGCAAGAGGTAATTCTGACAAAGAAATTGTTTGCATCGCAACAAAAAGATCAAATACTATATTAGTTTGTTACAGGTTTAGTCAAGGGACATTTTTTTTTAATCCTTGTTTTGTCAAAAATTATGAAATGACAATAGTCTAAACCATATTTGCCTATTTGAAATAAATTTGTTGAACAATGAGTATGAGGACCAGAATAAGAGTACGGTATTGAATTGTAACATCTACCCAGTACTTATGTATGGTAGTGAAACATGGACTTTAGCGTTTGGAAAGTTGCGAAATGTGGTTTTTAAGAAGAATGATGAAAATCCCCTGGACTGACAAAGTTACTAAGGAGGGTTGGGGAACAGCATGATCGCCAAAGTCAAACAATATGGCACTTAAAGAGAGTATTATTGGTTTATCTACAGTGCAGGGGTGGTATTCTGAACAACACATAATCTTCTTCTAACTCGTCTATTGGCACAAAGTTGGTTCTGGGCAAGAAATATTGCCGCCATTTTATCACAACAAAAGATACAACAACCCCCTACCTGTTGTAAATATTGTTGTGAATACCATGCAAGATAAATAAGATAAAAGATACTACAATTTTCAGAATACCAAATATCTTGTCAAATTTTTTCTTGTACGCATAATTATGCAAATGAGGATTAAGCGCCATGTTATTACTAAAGCACAATTACAAGCGCACCAAACAATGAGCAAATAAGAAGGGCCCTTGTCAGCAGTAATTTAATAAAATAAGGCTGTGATTTGCCGGGAACGGATAAACATAGCGCATGCTAAAGTTCTATGTGGCGTGCACGCAATACAATATGTGCATGTTCAAAATTTGGCAAGTGCATCAGAAGTTTGAAATAAATAAGGTTCTGTTGGTAAGTAAATAATTCTAGTTTTCCATTACCTTTACTAATTTTCTTTTACATGACAATTTGTAGATGGGCTACACAATACAAGTAATACAAGTGACAAATTTTGCTTATAGGCAGATTTTCGCTAATATTGAAGTGTACATGTAAAAACAGGAGCTTCCTCAAAACAGGTCCTTCTTCTTCTTCTTTGGGGTAAGTCTACCTCCTTCACAGTTCAAGATTCTTGCAGACTGATGAGTGTGTGCGCTTACAAGAGCCAGATGCATGGTGCAATGCTATAAACATGGCGCAATTAAAAAGTTCCCGGACTTAGTTGCAGCCTCCCGTCAGGCATTGATCAAAGGCATTCACGGATGTGGCACATACTGTTCCTGTAGGCAGGTTGTTCCAACTCCTCACAGTCCTGGGAAGAATATGTTGCTCAGTTCTTGAACGGGGGACTTGGTAGCTATGTGCATGAGCAGTCCTTGTGGGTCTTGTGACAGGGTTGTAGGGTGCTATGTTGAGTGCTACCAAGTTGTTGTGGAGCTTGTACAACATCACCCGTCTGTAATTTTCTCTACGTTGCTCAAGTGTGGTCCTGTCAAGTTGTTGGAGCATGGAGGTCATGCTAGAGGTGTTGTGGTACCGATTTAGGGTCTTTGTATAATTTCTATTTGATGGATGTGGTTTACAGAGGAGGGATCCCAAACTGTGGCACTGTACTCAATGATTGGTCTTCCTAGAGCTTTGTAGGCAGTACTCTTCAGGTCTGGTGAGTTGATCCAGAGATTTTGTCGGTGGAAGGCGAGGGTGTTGTTTGCTTTCTGGCATATACTTGTGATGTGTTTGTTCCATTTCAAGTTGGATGTGATTGTGATGCCAAGGTACGGTAATTGGTTGATGAGACTTCTTCCAGTAGTGTGTTGTTCAGGGTGTACTGGTGTTTTATCTGGCTCTTTTTCCTGGACACTGTGATGGCCTTGCACTTGTCCATATTGAGCTCCATCATCCATTCAGAGGACCATTCAGCAAGTCTATTAAGGTCCTCCTGTAGTTCAAGAGAGTCTTGTCTGCCCTTGATTGCTAGAAAGATGATGGCGTTGTGCCGTTGTCTGCGCAAAGACGTACTGAAGGATGAGCTTGTCTGGCAGGTCGCTGATGTGGTACAGGAATAGAGAGGGTCAAAGGACAGAGCCTTGAGGTACTCCTGAGTCAACGTCACCCTCAGGTGATGCATGGCCTTCTAGAACAACTTGCTGGGTTTGATGGTGAAAAAAGTTGATGATCCACCTGTTGCTTTTGCCTCTCACTCCACAGTAGTCCAGATTGTGCAGTAGTCTCTAGTGACCGACCTTGTCGAAGGCTTTCCTGAAGTCCATGACGAGGACATCAGCTCGTAGTCCTAGCTCCATGTTCTTGTGGAGGTCGGAACCCCATGTTGGATGGGGTGGAGGATGTCCTTTTCATCGCCATACCCCATGATGCTACTTGCAATGATGTGCTCCATCATCTTAAAGCAGATGCATGTGAGGGAGATTGGGCGATAGTTGCTTAAAATCGGTTCTGTCGCCTTTCTTGTAGATAGGCACCACATTTGCTTTGTGCCAGACTGCCAGTCATCTGGTATCTTGCCGGTGTTATACGAGAGTCTGCAGATGCTGCATAAGACGGGAGCGATGACTCTGAATAACTGCTTCATGATGTGTGGGGTATTCCATCAGGTCCTGGCACTTTATGTTTTGAGTTTCTCAAGCATCCTCTCGATACCTTTTACGATTTTCATTATGTCAGGCATAGATTCATGTTCAGAAGTATCTGGCTACAGATGAGGGATTGGAATTTCCTGTGTGAAAACCTTCTTGAACTGTCTATTCAGGGCATCAGCTTTCTCAGCAGGTTTACTGATTAGTAGGCCGTCAGATTTGAGTCCCGCAATTCCAGCACTGTCAGTTCTGTTTTGCTTGATGAATTGCCAGAATCTCTTCATGCAGTTGTACTTCTCTGGACCTTCATCATCATCTTCAACAGAAGTAAAGATGGACTCGACATAGTTCCAGTAAGCTTTTCTTAGTTCAGATTTGAGTGTTCTTTTGAAATCATGGAGCTGCTCTTCCATAGCATATGGAATGAGGCCCTCTCTCTCTTCTGGAGTGGTTGCTCTTGTTGCTCAGTCTGTCCTGCTTCTTGATGAGTCGTCTGATGCTATTTGTCACCCTTGGTAAGTTGGCTTTGTGTGGAGTCAGCTTTTGTGGAATGAAGCCATTGATGCCAGTCTTGAAGATGAGCCATAGTTCATTCACAGAAGCATATGGTAGTTTAGCTTCTAGCTCATCTCTAACTGCTCCCATGCTCTCAGCAAACTTCTCCCACTGAGGATCGGTAAGAATAGGCATCAAGGTGAAAAAGACAGTGCTTATACATGGCCAGAGAAGGGAATAAAAGTTCTGGGCATATATTTTTCATATGACTTTGAAGAAGCAAGGAAAATAAACTTTGAAACTCGAATTAAAGAAATGAGAAATATACTTGCTCAATGGAAGCACAGAGGACTAACAATGATTGGCAAAACACAAATCTTAAAAACCTTTATAATGTCCAAAGTAATTTATCTCTTGTCCAACATTTCATTGCCAACTGAATTCGTCAAAGAAATTGAGAAGCTCATGTTTTCATTTATGTGGAACGGTCCGGACAAAATCTCAAGAGCAACTATGTATGCTGATTACTCAGAAGGGGGACTAAAATTCCCAAATATTCAATGTATGATAAATACTCAGCTAGTAAAATGGGTTCAAAGACATTTTCGTAAATCAGATCACAGCTGGACTATTCCTTTTGAGAAGTTCTTAAGGTTATATGGTGGTAAATTTATTTTTGTCAGTAATTATGCAATTGAGAAACTACCAAAAATCGAGGATATTCCTCCATTTTATGTTGCCCTATTGAAAGCATGGTTAAAAACAGATATTCATTGTGAATTGGTTACTAATGACAGAAGTCAGGTCAGGTCAGAGTGTCTGGAATAATAAGTTCATTCTGGTTAATAAAAGGTCAGTATACTGCAGAGCTTTACATGAGGCAAGGCTTTGTAATATATACCAATTGTTTGTAAACAATGGAAAAAATCTCCATTTTGATTTTTGGAACGAAAAAGGTGTTTCAAACAAATATTTTTTACATACATGGCAATAGTGAACTCTGTGAAAAAAGTGAAAGTGTGAATTTGTTCCCTTGATGTTCAACATTTTTTTTAATAGAGAAAGTGAAGAGCACTCATAATTAGAGTTCCTGATATCTGAACTATATAAACTCAAGTCCAAAATAGTGTACGAGGGTTTTCTTCCTGAAGTAATAGCAAGACCAGTTTGTGAACGATTGTTCTCTAGCACCTTTGATATTCAAGAAAACAACTGGTCACAAATCTATATTTTACCTTTGAAGTGTGTAAAAATGAGAGTTTTCCAATTCAAACTGTCACATAACATACTTTATACTAAAAACAGATTGTATAAGATGAAATTAGTTGAATCAGAGATGTGTACCTTTTGTAATTCAACTTTAGAAACACCTGTTCATTTATTTTATGACTGTGATGTTGCTTCTAAGCTTAGACAGGAACTTGTTCATAATATTGGCACGAAATTTGAAGTTAAGTTTGAAGATCTCAGTGAGAAAAGAATGATGTTTGGATTCATCAAAGATTGAAAAGGGCCCAATATGATGCTATTAAATCACTTGTTGCTAATGTTTAAAAGATATATTTATATCCAAAAATGCAAAAACGCAAAACCATGTTTAATTGGGCTAATGTATTTTAACAGTAACACAAAATATATAGAACTTAACATTGCAAAACAGAAGAAGATTGAAGAAATGCACTATAAGAAATGGTCCCCTGTGGAAAAGGTATTTTGATTTTAATCCTACACTGTAGAAAAGAAAGTGTTACCCACTATTAATTGTTTCACGTTTTCATCTGTTCTCATCTTTTGTAGTTATTGTGCAGTGATTTCATGATTATTGTCATCATGATGTTTGTACGAATTACTTGACAAATAAAAGTTCTAAAAGATAAAA
>BEXV01000690.1:71734-89100 GCA_003118195.1 Hemicentrotus pulcherrimus
AAAAAAAAAGGTAAATTAACCTTATGGTTAATTTACCTATTTTTTTTTTTTGCCCAGCGGTGGGGGCCCCCTATAAGTATTAATCCGCCACTGGGCATGGGAAGCATTTCAATGCTTATCGCCCCTCTCCTAGCTGTACATAACCCTGTGTTATGATTATCGGGCAATTCCTTGCCCACCTTAAAAAATGCAAAAAAAAAATGAAAGAAACATTGGATAGAAAAAAAGAAGAATAGACTGAAGAAGAGGAACAAAAATAGACTTACAAAAAAAGGTATGAAACAAATTACTGGATTCAAACGTAGATGGGGCTCGACTACTGCCAAAGAAAGCTAAATCAGGCCGGCCAGGCGAACTGCTGCGCTGCCGAGCTTTACGTGCTACACCACTACACCGGCGCGCCGCGACGGCAGGTCTTTGCATGTAGGCCCTGTGTGTGCAACCGTACAGTACAGTACGTTGCTTCGCGTCTTTATAGACGTTGTAGAGATCTCTACAGTCCATTTGTATGTTTCCTTAAATAGAAAAGAGAAAAATTGGTGCTAGCTGATGCTATCACTCAAATGACGTTACACAATTTACAAGTAATAAAGGATGGTGCAGACGTATCAGTCACCCGTAAGGGTGTACCAATACCCCTTCGAATTGGTCATGAGAGTAAGTAGTAATTTAATATCTTTTTCTTACTTTTTCAGGCAAAAGTAAACTACCGCGGCCGCGGTAGTCAAGGCCTAATGATGTTAGTCACTTGGTTTTCAACATTTATTAATCCCACCGATAATCTTCCTTCAAATTGTTGAGACAGTGCGCATCACAGAGCCATCAGATCAATCAGACTAACACGTTACTTCAATTCTTATAATTTTATAGATCTAAATCATCTAGATCTAGATCTAACTAGTGCTGTCATAGACAAGCCTTCTGTCGACAACCTTGTCGATAAAAGTGCATTTTTACGGGAAGGCGACATGTCGACAGGGATAGTATATTGTCGACAAGAATCAACCCATTTATAGGCTTTACACGCACTTTGAATCATTTTACAAACAACACTGTTTTTATAACAAAACACTTTGGTTTTGTGTAATTTGTATTTCAAAGTGAACACAAACTCGAAATCGGCCATTTTACTTACGGCTGCAGCAAATGAAAATCATTCACGAACAATTATTGGCATGCACGCTGGTGTTAAAAGGATTGCATTCTTCCAACCATCTGTTGACAATGTGTCGTTGTCGGCTAAAATTCAAGACGACATGTCGACAAAGATTTTTTTCTCGATGACAGCACTACATCTAACTATTAGAGTCTAGGCCTAGAATTTAATCTAGATCTAGATCTAGACCTAGACCTAGTCTAGATCTAGATCTAGACTGAAAATTTCTGTCTCTTCCGTTACGTTAGCCTACCCGAATAAGGCTAACGAACCAAAGAGACAGAAATTTTCTGTCTAGGTCCAGGCCTAAGTTTACATCTAGACTCTAGATCTAGACTTTCCAGGCCTACAGTTCTAATTTTTTCTAGTTTCTACATGCAGAGAAATTTTCTTTGTTGCTTTAGACTTCTAATATGTTTGGAAACACTGCGGTCTAGTCTATCCTTGCCGATTTTTACCAAGCCTTCCAAGCAAGGTCCTGTTCCGAGAATAAGGAGCGTACGCATTTTCCCGGACATTTCATAAAGTCTTTAATACGATTGCATTGTGAAAGAAAAGGTGTGGAAAGGATAAGAAACAATTGATCATGTAGCATGTAAGTATTGGTGTGCACTGCAAGGTCCTGGAGTCATCAAAATCATAATAAATTTGACTGAGTCTTGGTAAAGTAAAAAGCACTGTACACAGAAAGCTATATGGGACAACAAACATGGTGTCGGGGCTAGTACCTTGATTTCCTTGTCTTTCTATGCTCATTACTCAGCCAGTATACATTTTCTTTCAAAATTGTTTGGCACATGTCATTTATTTGTAATCTTGAACATTCAGTGTAAGTTTCTTTTGATTCTGTGAGAATTCTTTTTTTTACCAGAACTGGAGTTTATCTTTAATCTTATTTTCGATCCACTCATTATTGGCGGTGCGAAAAGCGGATGCTGTGATGATTTTCTTGATGAAGATGCCGTGATCCTCAAATCTGCATGCATCATGATCAAGTATATGGCCAGCTTGAATTTTGGCGCTTGTTCACAGCTGTCATCATTTGGAGTGACTCCGGCGTGGAGATACCCAACGTTAACACACAAAAAATCTTCCACAATTGTTCAACTAATGTTCATGATTTAAAGTTGTCATCTACATGTATCTTACCTGTTTCGTGTTAATTTTCTTATCTTTTTCTAGATCTAGGTATTTTTTCTAAAAACAAAGTATCCGCCACCTCCAACTCTGTGTTATTTAGGGTATGCGTATGCATGTTCCCTCCCTTTGAAAGCACTCCCCTAAAGTCTGGTGTGTAAATTCTATATGGGCCAATTTTTTTGTGTGTATTACGAGCTGCATTTTGTTGCATGAAAAGTATCCCTTTACTAGAGATTTTGGGAACATGAATGCGGTCCCTCAGTTCCCGAAGAATACACTTTCTTACAGGCTTCACGGCAAACCGCTACACGATACTAGTGAATCCCGACAGTAGGCCGTGGTGTGAGTGCGCGTGTGTGAAGTTAGTGACCTCAATGATCATCACCAATTCATAATGTGAATAACTTGCATGAATTCAATGAGGATCTGACATTACAGTCGCTAACTTCACGTATGAGTGTTTGCACACACACCCCGGCCTACTGTTGGTAAAAACTTGATAGGCTACATGTATGCATTTGTATTGTGCAGCGGAAAGACACATTAGCAAGATTTCTTTCAATCATCATGAACGCTGTTGATCTTTGCAGTTTGAATTATAAAAGGAGTATTGACAAATCCATCTTAAATTAGAATAATTAAAGAAATACTATCACTGATGAACCTTTAAAGATATATTTTCAATTTGAAGGTGTAGGTACTCAGGAATAGAATCCAGCAAAGGTGTTTCTTTAAACCCAGTATAACTCACCCTGTGAAATTATCAAGTGATAGCCTGATAGGTGTACCTTTAAAAAACCCTACATATTATTAAGTAGGGGGTTTAGATACCTGAAAGGCAGGCTTTACTACTTCAGCCAGAAGGGATTAGACCACCAAGCGGGACAGCGAGGTCACTGTGACAGGTGGCTATCTCATTAACTCAGCTCTCATTTAACATAAGAAAAAGAGGATCATGGGGGACCAATAGGCACCAATTGGGGAAGTTTTCTATATAGAGGGAGGAAGTACATTTAGCTACAAGTAGGACAGTGTGCCTTTAAATGGTATCAAGTGTATTGTACCTCTGAAAATACCCTATATACGGTAGTATTAAAAGGTGGAATATCAAAGTGGTTAAATCACATAACACACAGCAGATTTCTAGTACTTGTTAAGCGCAATCTGATCATTTGCTCTCTTTTCTCCACAAATCTGGCAAAGACACACAATGCTGGGCGAATAATGAAGGCAAGAAGACATCAATTCAAAGCGGGAAAGCTCCAAACTAGCGTAGGATAACTAAACAAGTGCTCCTGGAAACAGTGAATAAAATTCACGGGTGCTCGGGTCAAAATATAACCCCCGAAATGCCCAAAAGAGCCCCCATAAATCTGCATAGAGTTCAATGCAAAACAAATTTTAGAATGTTATATTCATGCAGGCAAGCTTGAAAAGTAGCCCTCAAAAAAAGTTCATTAAAATTAGAAAAAAAAAATCTGTATACACCTGTAGCATAGCATACATGTACATGCACATGACATTCACAGGGCTGTCAAGTGTCAACCCTCCTGCATGTGTAGGGAGTCTCACGCCACCACACTCATTCCCCCACCGCCCTAAAAGCTTGTAGCGTGAGACTCCCGCGTCCATACCTTCCTTCCGCCACCATACCTTCCTCCTGCTCTCCCGCTAACAACAATGCATCACCAACTGATGACTTTCGTGATGATGCCTCTGTACAGGAACTTGAAATTGCTCTATGTACGCCTTCACCAATATACACCGAAAGATGGCACAATCGAAGACACATTACAGCAGTGGTAGCAATATCGTTATTAAAATACCTTGCTTTCAAAATGCCTCGATCACATTCAAAATTTGACAAGAAAAAGCGACATGCCTCATGTGAATGTAAATGTAGTCCCATATAAATTCCTGCATGCAATGCATATGACTTTAAGCAAAGTTTAATCTATTTCCTATTGTCTTATAAATTTGATAATTCCAAAACCTTCTTGAATCTTGATAACAACATCACTACTTATTTACTACAAAATCAACCTTTTCTTATTGTTCCTAGAGAGTTTCTTTCACAAAGCAATTGCATTTTTCGCCCAGAACACAGCTTATACCATAGAGAAACCTGTCCATAGACCCACACAGAGGAGATAAGAAAAAGCAGTGTTTACAGTGGTTTTTATGTACAGGTTCCTGTAGTGCATGTTTTAGACTTCAGTGACAAACACTATTGAAGGGAAACATGTGGTCCTTACAGACAGGTGGTCGCTCTGAAGAGGTTGTTGCTAAAGCAGGTGTCACTGTATTTGAGAAAGTGACATGTCCATGCATGAGATGCAGTTAAAGCAGTTATACACTGTAAGTGGAGACCGGTTGAACTGCAGTCTGTAATTAATCACTGTCTGGTCACTACCACTTTCCACCCTGGAGTGGCGGTCAGTGCAGGAAATAAGGAGGAACATGCTAGTTCAAGGGTCAGTTGCTCTGTCGTCATGACAATGGACATAAATAATACACTTACAGAATACCAATCAAAGAGGATCAAATGTGAGACAGAGAGAGAGATACATACTGATACATTCTTGTATTTGCTGAGTAATGTAAAGGAATGGCTTTTTAACTTTGGCAGCCTTCTGAACTTATCTTGTTAGTAGTTGGATATTGTAAAGGAACAGGCAGGGAAATAAGGGGGGGTGGGAGAAATCCAAATTTGGAGTGGGGGNAGGGGGGGGGGGGGGTGGAAGAAATCCAAATTTGGAGTGGGGGGGGGGGCTGGCTTACAGTCTTACATTGTAGCCATTGTATGTTTGACTCAACTCTTATCAAACTACCAAAAATTGATCGTACATGTTCAGCCAGATATGATTAAGTGAATATTTGTTTATGCCATTTCTTCTGATTCTTCATACAATTTTTTAATAACTTTCATGTAGTCTAAAATAGGCTACTAGTATTTATGGCTCACTTAGGGTACGTTTATGCTCAATTTTGAAGGCAGAATGAGCGATTTGAAACACTCATCGTAAAAGCTCATCGTAATCGCAGTTCCACGGTATACTGTTTATGCTCACTTCTCTGGCTCCTCCGAGCATAATTCTGGCTCAGAGCTAGCCTTTTGACAAGGCCTCGTGACTCTTGCTAAGCGGCTGAGATGAGTCTAGATACCCGGGGTGAACGCGCGACCAAGTGACAACCGTCACGAGGCCTTTTGCAATTTAGATATCACTGCTCCGTATGAATTATTCAAAGATACATATTGGCATGCTAATATGCCAACTTTGGATTTATTGTTTTCGTTAGATGTATGTCATTCTTGGTTAATAGTAGACCATACATCAGCACTACATCCTGACTTATGGATCCTGCTGAGTATCGTAGTAGAAGTAGAAGTAGAAGTATGTTCGTATTACGTAGAGTTTACTGTGCATGTATGTGTGTGATGGGTACTATATGCTGACGTCCAATGCAAGGAGACGTTCGCTGATTGGACGCTACCATTTTGGTAGAGAATTCCAGTCGGAAACAAAGGTTAACATAAGAAATCCAATCTGGATTGATCAAGGCTACTTGGAAGCGCTTCTTACTCTCTCGTTCATTCGGGTTTTCGCGATTAGTCTTGTTTTAGTCGCTCGGCATCTATCAGACAAGGGGCCTTGTTTAAAGGCTAGCTAAGAGCCATAATCATGCCTGGAGGAGCCTTCTTTTTGTGCATTTACGATCAGCGTTTTTCTGTGATTCTACAAAAATGAGAAAGGACGCAACTGTGTTTTTAACTAAATGCGTAACAAATGCCTCATTCTGGCCAAAAAACGTACCCTCAGATAGGGGAAAGGAAGATAGCTACAATGTACATGTAGAGCAATCTCCATAATGGGACGAAGTGGTGCATATGCATGTCTATAAATAACAACAAATAATTGGCTTTTACAAGGTCTGACTGGATGATAAATTCACTCAAGGATATAAGAACCAAATACATGTATATTCTCAGGGACTAAAAAAAAAACCTGTTTTAAAATCTGAAATATATGCATGAGTATATTGCTCCAAACCAGCTTGCCTGTAAGTACTTTGTATAGGAAAAATGTAAGGGGGTTCGTGTACTTCAAGATGAGGGGAATGTCAAGATGGTTCTAAGAGATGTATGTATGTGAATTTAATGCTTGTTCAATGGTTGTAGTTTGCCCTAGACTGGAGTGCCACACTCCATGCTGTTTTGGAAATGTAATCCAATTTCCCCCTTTTGTAGGAATGCTATATTCAACTTATCAAGCTCAAATCTTATTCGGTTGTAGAGGCCACCTCCTGTACTTATTTCATTTGAAGAAGCACATGTAACTGTAAGCAATTTTTCATAAAGTCTTGCTCACATATGGCGGGTATTGCCATGACATAATGTACATGAACATGAACATGTACATGTATGTGAACATTTTTTTTTTAAAGAGTACTACCGTTACTGTTCCCAATTTTGTATCTCATAACACATACCGTAGATAAAGTATATGATTACGCATATTAAAGCTGCATGACCTTTGTGTGCTCAGCTTCTTCTATTAAACCCTAATACCAATCATTTTGTAAACAAAAATGATCATCCTTGGACGTTTTCATCTTTGTGTATTTTGATGATACAAAGACATTGGGAATGGGGTTACTTCTTGAGTTTATGAAGGAGTTGCTTATCGTCATCAAGCCAGGAGCTCCTCGTCCTCATCACGGCATGGTCTTTATTAATTGAACGTGATCTTGAGTCAAGGATGTGAGATTCATTTGTGGATGACTCTTCTTTGATAAGATCAAGGAGCTATAATAGACAGATGAAAAGGTCAAGAAGACACCCTTACCCCTGCTTTCCTACGTCTACATGTATGTACACAAACAATTTATAGTACCAGCTAGTGTACCGGTACATTATGCAAATTATCTATCACATATCCGTTGGGCATGCATTGTGTATGTACATGTATATATGTGCTGCATCGCCAACTGGTCTATACTACAGTGTGAGTCAAAAAAAGGATTACACCTAGAAAATTGCTAATTATTAAAAATATTATAAATGAACAGTAAAGTATTATACATCTTATGAAGGAGTATGTTGTCCCAATTAATTTGGTATAATATTTGTGTGGTTTGGTTCATGCTTGGATGAACACTGAACAGGAGGCATTGTTTGCGAGAGTGCAAAAATCAACTTGCGTCGAAGTTGCCTATGTATTGTGTGAATAAAACAATTGGGATTTGGGTATTAATTCGGTCTTTGCAGATCCAAATAACACCATTAACGAAATTAATCATGCCACACATTTCAAATATCAAGGAACATTTGTGCGTGTGTGTGTGGGTGTGTGTGACTTTGCTGTTTGCAAAAAACATATGCAATACATTTCATTTGATACATTAATCCATTCTCTCACTCCACTAATCCCAACATAATACATACTGAAGACATTACTTTGGCGCAAGTCGATTTTTGCACTCTCGCAAACAATGCCACCTGTTCATCCAAGCGTGAACACATACCACACAAAAATTGTACTGAATGATTTGGGATAAAACACTCTTTCATAAGATAATTTACTGTTCATAGATAATTTTTAAAATGATTACCGGTAGCAATTTTCTAGATGTAAACTTTTTTTGACTCACACAGTACATGTGTATCCTGTATCCCCCACTGCTTTATCATTTTGCCATTCTTTTCCTGATATACATGTACATGATGGTAAATATAGGGGGGGGGGGGGCTAAATTTGAGGCTCTATTTCCCTTGATAATTATTCTTGGCCAATACAGTTTTCCAACATCTCTCTCAAAGCCGTTTAATGTCATCTCAGTTGTCGAGTATTATAGTTCTTATGCGCCCTAATGTTACTATTCCCCAGCTGCAAAAGGCAACCAATATGTCTCAACAAATTTGCATCTTCATCAAGTTCAGAAAGTAAAGAAATCTGTGTTAAAGAATCATTGATATCTGATCTTGCTGGTCACGTACATGTTGCATTACATTAGGGTGCTAAAGTTTTGCATCAACGATGATAGCTGACTGTAGAGGGCATGCCTAATCTGCCCACAATTACCCTTAGATTAATTCTGCTGTATTTGTACCATGACTGACTCAATTGATATAGTTCGTTTTTCTTTTCTTTCAAATGTGTGACAGAAGGCCCGTTTACACAGCCACAAAATTCATGTAATAATAAATAAAGAAATTTTTATGTGTGGACACTACTGTTAAAACCCATAAGAAACAATTAATGTTTAATTCTGTTTTGTTTGTGTGAGTTGTACACATGGCCACTTGTCGCTGACCTGCATTCGTTAGCATGGAAGCGAGGAGAGTGTACTCACCAAAAACTGGAATGATTCACCGGTGTTTTGAGAGTGAGTTTTTACACTACAAAAACTGGAGAAGTTTCTGCCGGCATTAACAACAAAAACACTCCGGAGGTGTGTTTATGGGTAGTTGCACCCATTGCTTAGCAACTTCCAATGAAACACTGGAATATTAAAAAAACAATGACAGTTTTGCTTGCACTGTAAGTAGAGCTATTGACAATAATATCTGAACTTACGCTGTGAATGGCACAATGCAAAGGCTGGTTTAATGATTAATTATTTCCAAATCACTGCACTCTTGTTAGTAAATATAAATGCATGAAATGCATTAAAATATTTGTTGGTGAGACCTAGACAATTTATGCTGATGAGCTTCTCTCAGCAATTGTAGCAGTACTACAGCAGTTGGAATTGGTCGTTACTAATTGAGAGATTTATCTGAGAGCCAATAAATTTACTCCAATGATGTGATGGTAGTTAAGAGGAAAATTCTCTTATGCTTGATTGACATGATTATATTGATTTTATTGTTAAAGCATGACCACTCTAATCATTATGGTCATCGTTACATTATAGCTTATTGACTTCTTTGTGAGTTCTGACCAGCCCTTATCTCTTGACAATTAGACATAAGATCCATTTACATTGTAAAAATAACCAATTTGAAAATTCATCAGATTTTGAACTATAGTACATTTACACTACTGGAAAACCAATGAAAAGACAGTTGGTGTTTGATAATTCTGGTTGTGGGTATGAGTTGTGCACATTCTCCACTTGTCACTAATGAGGAGAGTTATGTGACCCAAAAATGAAATAATTTGAGAGCCAGCATTTACCCTGCAAAAACCTGTAGAATTTTGGCAGGCATTTAAAAAAACCCTGCACACCAGGGGTAGGTGTTTTCCATTCAGGTTTTTATGTTGTGTTTATGGGAAGAACTGTGCCTAGCAACTTTTGACAGAACTCCATGAGAATATGAGAAAAATTTATGATTTTTGCTTGTAATGTACATGTAAATGCCCCTATAAGTGTAAGGCTTGTTCCGATATTGCGCTTGTTTAGGGGGAATGGAGCGTATTCCAAAATGGAAGGGGGGGGGGGGNGGCCCAAATTCACAAAGGAGGTTTAGATTTAACCCATGGTTAAAACCCTCATTTACATAACCCATGGTTTAAAAATTAGCGCGAAATAAGCGTACCTTGCCTTGCGCGCGTCTAATATTGGACCTCTGACATGTGTCACGCTTATTATGCGCTAATTTTAAACCATGGGTTACAATGTTTGTAAATGAGGGTTTAAACCATGGGTTTAAATAATAATAATTACAGTGCTTATATAGCGCCTAACATTTACTTTGTCAGAAGTCTCTATAAAAGCGCTCTACAATTATGCAGCATAATTACCCTGGCTTTAGCAGTGCAGCTGTTACGCGTGCTGCGTTTCAAGGAATAAATTCTTACCAGGTACCCATTTACTTCACCTGGGTGGAGTGTGGCAAACGTAGATCAATGTCTTGCCAAAGGACATTAGTGCAGCGACGGGACTCGAACCTCGGACCTTGTGATCGGCAGTCAGGCGACGTATCCACTCGACCACAACACCTCTAAATCTAAACCTCCTTTGTGAATTCAATGATTGCTTTGTCATTCAACACGTCCTGTTTTCCTCTCATGTACATATGTATCTGGTATCAGCCCAATCTAATACATCATACATGTTATGTCACCTCCTGTTACACCTACATGTACATGTATATACAGAAATTCATCTCATTGCAGCCACTGCCAGCTTATCAACTTCATGTTTACTGTAGGCCTATGTACATGTACATGTACATAATTATACAACTCCAATCCAAGCAAGTTTTCAAAAAAGGTCTTTTCATTTTAATCATCAAGCAGAGAAAAACAATGTGAAATTGTACAACTCTTTGAATATACTTGCATACTGCTTTCACACTAGAAAAATAATGTAAGTTGCATGTTCATGTAATAAAGTGCTGACTGTTCTAAATTATGAATGAGAATGAAGGCATCATCATGTCATGATTATGGAGGTAATACACACACCACCCAGTACAATGGATTTAATGCATAAATCTTTGTTAGTGCTATGTTACAAATTTTGTTATTCACCTGTTATGAATAATTGTAATAATAAAAATATAATAATAATAATCTTTTAAAGTCCACTCCAAATGTTATTAAAGATAAAGACCAGTGATGGTCATGCGATTTCTTGTGAAAGAAATGTTGTGGAATCAATCAGAAAAGGTTGATCATCTAGCATAAGTATTAGTGTGCCCTGCAAGGTTCTGGAATCATCAAAATGATAAGAAATTTGGCCCAGTCTTCGTAAAGTTACAAGCGCTGTACACAGAAAGATGTGTATGGGACTATACGCACACGTGCGCGACGCATGCGTTTATCTCTCACATACAACTAGATAAAGTAATTTACCAAATATATCAATTACAAGGTGTTTTCCCAGCAAATTTGTTATCATCTATTATTCAAAACATATTCTTTCACATGATTGGTAATAAGAGCTGCCATTTCAGTTTTTGAATTTGGGGTGTTTCCAATACTGGTCTTTACCTTTAAGTTAAACCGAAAATGGATTTTTTTTTTCCGCCCAATTGATCGTGAGTCCAGCAGCCACTGAGCAGCGCCAGATCGATGTTGCTCTATCCCTTATTGTTGAACGCCAAACAAGGTAGCAGCAACTCCCGTCTTTTAACATCTTTTGGTATGACACGGCAGGAGTTCGAACCCACGAACTACCGGTTGTGAGGTGGACTGAGCCAGCACACCGGGCGTATTTCAATAGTCTGAATGTGAATTGCATACATTAAATGTTGCTAGGTAGGACAAACATTATGGCTTGTTCAACCTTACAACATGTTATGTAGTACATGTATGCAATTTACATTCTGACTAATGAAAGAAAATTATTTGTATCTTTTTGTCCCACATTTTATTAACCCACATTTCATGAACCTGGTTTTGTCCCTGGCTGAAGACCTGATGTCAACAACTGCCAACAACATGATGAAAATAACTGCCTTGTTCTATAGATAATAGAACCATGGAGCGAAGTAGGTCCATGATAGATCGAACAGGCTTGTTTGTCTTTGGCTTCAGTTATTGATTTGCTTTTATTTGGACGTGCATGCTGAGGCAAGGATGCAGGGGGTGGGAATTAACAATCAAGATGGAATAGGAAAAGAGGAAGAGACAAAATATGAACTGTGACCTTGTTACATGGAAGTATATAGTACACTGTAAATGAAGCATACATGTATGTTGCCTGAGTATTGACTGCACTTGCAGAGTATTAAATTTTTTTAAAGTAGAAACATATTGTACATGTATGTTTATATGTAAACATGGACATGTACATTTCATTTTAGAGGCAATACCAGTGTTATTTATTTATTTTATTGTTCTGTTTGGGTTTCTTTTTTACATGAAGACAATGATGGTATAGTAAAAGAAAAAAAGAAGTTGTTTTTACAGAATTCTATCTTTTTAAAGATGTGAAGGATATTGTGTACAGTGTATATGTGTCGACATGTATCTCTTCATTGTGAGGGACTGGGGATGCATGAAATTTTAATTGTTTTTCTTTAACATGAATTTGAAGCCAATCTATGAAAACTACATAATCTTGAAATATTAAAAACAGGAGGTTCATTTCGATTATCCTTGGGTTACCATGTATTTTTATATGCTTTCTTTTGTTAAAACTCTCTTGTGAGATTTTGAAATATTACTCTCACATATTTTGTGTGTGTGCTGCAGGAAGGCTAAAGGTTTTTTTTTCCTAGCATGAACTGGTACATTCTGAAGAACTTGAATTTCATCCCAAACACACCTAGATAGAAATAACCATCTGATTTGGGTCATTTCTTTAATAAAACTGACATTTTTTGTCATTCCCCAACACAGATGGTAACATAGGGATCTCGTACCGAGTGGGTGGCTTTGTGCACGTTTTCGTCTGCAACATTTTCTCCCCGATTTTCTTTATTTAGATCTAATTTTCTGATTTCTAAATCAGATGTAAAATAGGAATAACTTCTCCTTTTTACACTAGACTACATATTTTTAATTGAGATCTAATACAAATATGAAATATTTAGACTTACCTATATGATTAATCCAATTAGTATCTCAGAACTGTTCATGCACTCGATCGAACATAGAGCTATATGACCCGGCGGCCGATATATTTCCGGGTCAACCTACCAAAACATAGCCAATGACCAATCAGAGCACTCGTTCCGTAGGAGTTCGTTGGTGAAGCCGGGCCGACTCGTATATAGCTACGGTAGCTATTGGACGTTCGAAAAGAAAAAAATGAATATTCATCAACTAAAACCAAGACGGATAATGTTGACGACGAGACATCTTGGATTAATCATTAATTTAGGATCTAAAAGGGCAAAGCTATCGTAAGTCAAATAAGCTATAGACTTCTATATATGTTATTTCTAATTTTTATTATAACTGCAGCAGTTATGAGGATGTAAAGAGTGAAAATCTCGTTGCATATCTCATTCAAAGAGGTCCCCATACTTCAGTCTCTGTAATCGGAGGTCTAGTGGAGCCAGACGTAGTCTCAGTGGAAAAACCGACGATTAGAGAGACTGAAGTTTTCAGTCTAAAACACACCTAGCCTTTAAAGAAGGCCACTTGTCTGATAGATGCAGAGCGACTTAAACGAGACTAATCTTGAAAACCCGAGTGAACGAGAGAGCGAGAAGTGCTTCCAAATAGCCTTTATCAATCCAGATTGGATTTCTTATGTTGACCTTTGTTTCCGACTGGAATTCTCTACCGAAATGGTAGCATCCAATCAGCGAACGTATCCTCGCATCGGACGTCAGCATATAGTCTCCATCACACACACATGCACAGTTAACTCTACGTAATACAAACATATGGTCTACTATGAACTAAGAATGACGTACGGGCAAAGACCTCTGACCTATACATCGAACGAAAATGAGTTGGACTGGATCGCCGTTCTGATTGGTCAATAAATCCAAAGTTGGTGTATTGGCATGCTAATATGTATCTATGAATAATTCATGCAGAGCAGTGATATCTACATTGCAAAAAGCCTCGTGACAGTCATCACTCGGTCGCGCGTTCACCCCGATATATCTAGACTCATCTCAGCCGCTAAGCCAGAATCACAAGGCCTTGTCAAAAGGCTAAAGCACACCATGATTTGTCAGAGAAAGACACAATTTCACAGAAGGTAGGGGGGGGGTGTAAAAATGTTATCTACACTGTATTGGACATTGTAGCTACAGTTACATCTTTGGAGAGAAAAAGAAATTCACAAGATTCTCTTATTTTGATTAACAATGGAGACCTGCGTGCAAGGCGAATATCACAGAGTTGCCAATTTGGGTGTGGTCTATTATAACTGGAAGATTAAAAACTTTTTTCTTTTTTTTCTGAATCTCAAATGTTCTCAATGTTATGTTTTACCAGTTTCATTACAATCAATTTGATACTAGAGTGGGCTTCCCATGTACTTGTCAGAATTAAGATTGATCATTAAGGAATAAGAGAACGAAACAAATTTTCCTTAATATTATCCAATCCTATTTTTCCAGGCCTATGACCGTCGGTTTCCAACCTGCAAGATGATCCCAATCTTTGTTGGGAGTGAGATTATGACGGAATTCAAGAGTGATGATGGCGCCGTCCATGTAGTGGAGAGACGATGCAAGCTCAACCCAGATGCTCCATACCTCCTCAAAAAGGTGTGTACTTGAAATGTTTGTTTAACCTTTCTGGTCCTACATTGTACGTACGTACAACCCATTGCTCCAGAAACCATCGACCCATTCATTGGCCCTACTGCCCATTTTTTCTCCTTCATTGTACCAATCACCTATAAATCAGCCTATAAAAACTTCACCCGCAGACTATTGGCTTACGGATCTGGAGTATGAAGAAAATAAAGAATAGCATAAAAGTGCCCACATGGAACCCCAGTACTACTTGGTTTCTGTATGGCCCTATTTTATACAAACTAGTTGTAAACATGTAGGTGTGCCTTTTTGTTAATTGAGAGTGTTTTTAAACTTGCAATAACATTTTGTAGAAGTACGATAACATTTGAAGCTCTTATTTTTTAATATAGTTTTACCACATGGAACTATTAACATAAAGAACAAAGTACTTCTTGGTGATTGTTTCGCTTTAAAAATCTAACCGTACATGACTACATGTAAATGTATGACCAAAAGGACTGGAATGTCCCTATACATGTAAATTCTATATAATAATTTTTCAACTTTCGGGGGCTCCATTTTCAACTTTCGGGGGCTACTCTTTCAACTTTCGGGGGCTACTCTATTCAGGGACTACTTTTTCATCAATTCATAAAAGTATACAATTTGTTGAGTTTCTTTAGTAGGCTTACTGGCTATATCTTTGTTAAGGTTTCGTGCTTCATATCTACTAAGGAAGAACAGGAGTAAAAAAATCCCCCAAAATGGATCTCAAAATCGAGCAAATTACATCAGTCAAATGAAGTCCTCCACCCCCCATCCCCTGCATGGCCTTTTCAAACTAATAGTGCTCTGTGTAAATGGGAATCAAATTATTGTGGTAAACGTTATGGGAGGATGCATTTCTTGCTCAAGACACATATTTACATGTAGCCCTATTCTTGCTCTCAAAACACCACTGAATTATTGATTCAGTGTTAACGCACGCAGAGCCTTTTTGTATGGGTTTTTCCGGTAGTGTAAATGGTACTTTGAAAAACTGATGGCTTTTCAAATGGTTTTTTCTGCAATGTAAATGGCCTTTATGTTTGGTCCAAACTCTTAAAGAAAAATTCTTGTCATGCTTCAAATATGAGGTTATTTGAAAAGCAATCCTTGACGGTGAACTTTTATTTCCAAACAGACATAAAAAGAATGAGAAAGCTCAGAGATTATATTTCATCTTAAAGGGAATACAAAGTTTTGAGAAATTTTGAAAATTGGTTGGATAGTGATTCATTACAATTTCGATATATTTGGATGCCCCTTGGGCCTTTGGTTGTATTATAAGCACTAGAAAATTTAGCCCCTAAAACACTTATGCTTTCGAGAAAAATGGAAAATAAAAATTTACCGGTGCTCCCGGTAAATTTTGATAAATTTCAAATAAAGCGCCTACGACCGTACAATGGTAGCTGGGACCATTAAAATCTCAGAATATGTAGTTGTGATATATAATTTTCAAACGGGAATAGCTAATCGGTCGATTTTAATCAAGAAACATTGTTTTATAGGTTAAAGGTAATACAAAGTTTTGGGAAATTTTGAAAATTTGGTGGATAATGATTCTTTACAATTTTAATATTTTTGGATGCCCCTGTGGATGTATAGTAAGTACAAGAAAAAATAGCCCTTAAAACACTTCTGCTTTCGAGAAAAAATGAAAATAAAAATTTATCGGTACTCCCGATAAATTTTAATAAGTTTCAAATAGCGCATCCGGCCGTACAATGGTAGCTGCGACCCTGAAAATTTCAGAATATGTAGTTGTGATATATACCTACCTAACAGGAATAGCTTATCGGTCAAAATTAGTCAAGAAACATTGTTTTATAACTTAATTAATATCTTGACCTTGAGAGGGTGCTACACAACATAAAGAGTTTATTATTAATAATTACATAACTGTAGACTCGATTTCAACCGGGACAACGATCACTGCATATTGTAGGATCGCATATGCTTCCAATATGTTCATTTGAACCAAATTCATGACCCCATACCAAAACTTTGTATTACCTTTAATTAATGTCTTGACCTTGAAAGGGAGCTATTCAACATAAAGAGTTTATTACTTACAATTTCATAACTTTAGACTTGATTTCAACGATGACAACAATCACTGAATATCTAGGATAGCATATGCTTCCAATATGAACCAAATTCATGACCCCATACCAAAACTTTGTATTTAACCTTTAACTAGAACTCAACCTTCTCCTGAATTGTTATTTTTGTGTGCACTAGCCTTAAACCTTTCATTTAAAATATTTGCAAAAGGTAGGATTTGCATTGTGAATTTTAGGAATGTATTTAAAGGTCATACTTCAGATGAAAGACAAAGGTGGAAAAAAGGTTAATGGAAAACTGGATTAGCAGGCTGTTTTGTACATACAGTAAGTACATTGCCCATGTAAAGCCGTAGCGTACAGATACAACTGTAAGCCTAAATGTCAACGACAGTAAAAGTTATGCAAATTGTTTATTTCATTTCTTACATTTGTACATGTATCTTCCAGCATTTTTTAAAACTAAGGTTAGAATCAACCCTCCAGGTCTGTTTTTTTCTTCTCTCTTTTAAGTACATGTAGCCTTAAATACCTTTTTTTTTTAAATGAAAAATCTTTAAACTCGCAGTGGAATGAAATGCAAGTGCAAAACCACAATAAAATGCTCATAAACAAGCAAGAAATAAATATAAAAGGTAGTACCATAACCTGATTTTTTTTGCTGAAAGAAATCATATTCATTGTTTTTAATTCTAACCTAGTAAAACCAGGAAATTGAATAGAATAGCTAGCAACAAGAAATTGTGGGTAGGGGAAGGGGGGATGGGGGTTCTGTGGGTTGTGTAGGCCCCCTATAGGGTCTAGGAACAGTGCCCCAGACGGGTGAGTCAGAGTGGGACAGGTTAATGGGGGGGGGGGGGGG
>BEXV01000690.1:141712-161807 GCA_003118195.1 Hemicentrotus pulcherrimus
GGGGGGGGGGGGGGTTGAAAATATTTTGTTGGGCAAGAAGATCCCCCCCCCTTGCCTTCAGTATGTTAATTGCTCTAAAGCCCCATTGCCACAAAATATTTTGTTGGGCAAGAAGATCCCCCCATGCCTTCAGTATGTTAATTGCTCTAAAGCCCATTGCCACACTATGATCCAGTTTCAAAGAAATCAAGGTTGCATTAATATATATATATATATATATATATGGAAATCTAAACAGATATCATCTTCTTGGTTTAGGTTCGGCATGATGATATGAATACTAATATCTGGATTGTTAGTACATTTGAACCTTCTAGTCAAAACAAAAGACAAACTGGCTTTAAATCAAAGACAACTGCACTACTGGTCTGTCATCACTAGAATTCTTAGCCGAATGTTAATAGCATTTCCTTCTACACAGGAAGCATGTGAGCCCCAGAAATATGCACTTTATGATTCATATTGCTATTCAGAACTTTGATCATTAACATTTTGCATGTTTAAATATCCGCATCAAAAGCTGTTGCAAATTCATTCCCAAATGATGTTGTAGTGAGATATAATAGAGACTTTTAGATTTGCCGAACGACAACGCACTTTTAATGCACTGCCTTGAATGGACGTCACACGTAACAGTCCACGCTAATCTAAAAGTCCCTACTGTCTAGTGTGTAGGGCTTGAATTGACAACCTGGAATATCATCTTACCTCATGAGTGGGATCACCACACTGGGAACAGGTCTTGCATTCCATACACTGCCAGGGATAGGTCTTAATGGTTGCTACCAGCTCATCATTCATCTCCAGGCATGAGGGGTGACCTACAGTGGTTGGAAAAAAACATACCATGAGAGGACATCTTCATTGTTACGGAGGTTTATGTCCTGAGTTAGTTCATTGAAAAGATGTATTCATGAGCTTTCACTACATACCAAATTAATGTGTTGATGCCTGGAGATGAATAGACTTCCTGTACTTTGATGAGCCTGGTAATGTAGGATTGAATAAAGAGTAAGCCGACAATGAACTAATCTCCTATTGAATTGACCCTGGGTACTTTTGAATAGACTTCCTGTACTTTGATGACCTTTATTGTGTCTGTAGGTAAGATGGTGTAACATTCTATTATTACTTGCAAGGCTGTGCAAGCTACTAGAATTGAAAGAAATGAATAGAAGAACTTAATGATTTTCTACAGTAATAAGGAAAATGCGTTCCATGTGTATTGTGAATGAAATGTGACTTGAGTCAAAGTTGGCAGCCCGCTGTATGTTCCGCTAGCCGAACGAAGCAGTGAAGAAGTCCCGTCTCCTCCTAATAGGGGCCATCCTAGCTCATCAGAATATTTGCAAAAGCAGTTTCAAAAACTCAATTTTTCTCGGAAAATGTCAATGTAAACAATGTCTGCGAAAGCAGTGCAATGAAATGTGATGTGTATACAATGCGAAGCACGCGTTACTAATGTGTGTGTGTGCGTACAATAGAATTAAATGCGTTCCGTGTGTATTGTGAATGAAATGTGACTTGAGTCGAAGTTGGCAGCCCGCTGTATGTTCCGCAAGGCGAACGAAGCGGGGAAAGAGTTAAAAGTCGTACATACCACTATTATCACACTGTGAGCAATGAACCAGGTTCTCAGGAACTCCTTTGGTATTGCTGCGTCTATCTTTCAAACATAGGCCACAAATAGCAGTGGGTTTGATCTTAGGCTGCAGAGAGAGACATGTCAAAGGAGGAGAAAAGAGGAATAAAATCAGATATAATAATAATAATAATAATATAATAAGAGATGCAAGACTTTATAACTCCTTTACTTGTAGTTTTTGTTTTAAACAATGCATTTTACTTATTTTCATGAAATATGCCCAGATACTCTATTTTGAGGAAGTATTTATGTATTTACCCTGGAAGAAAATGAAAAAAAGAAAAATTGCTTCTTTTGTTAAGTTGGTATTTTTAGCTTGTATTCACATTCATTGTACATTTTGACTTGTCTTAGACTATGACACAGAGAAAGATAAGAATAACTGGTAAACTTAGAGGAGACAAATCGGTTATACCTGATATGGTCTTGGTGAAGTGGGTACCACAGCTTCCATACTCTGCTGCAGTGCTTCAGGCCCAGGTAATCTCACCATGTCACTGTCCCCACTCCCACCAGATTCAGGCCCCGGCTGGACCACGATGGGGCCTGCTCGAGGCCTCAGGATAGTAGGTGCAGAGGATGGCGACCGAGATGTCGCAGGGGTAGAACTCACAGGAGGGGGCTGTTGCTGCTGTTGTTGCTGCTGCTGCTGCTGAGGTTGCTGTTGCTGCTGCTGAGGTGGCTGCTGTTGTTGCTGGCGTGGTTGTTGTCGTTGTGGATGTTGCTTCTGTTGCTGGTGCTGGACTGGTTGGTTCAGTAACTGTTGCAGCCGCTGCTCTTGCTGTTGCCGCTGTTGTTGATCATTTTGTGGTTGATTTGTGAAGATTCTGCTCTTGACCTTATCCTTCTCATCATTCTTGGTAAATTCCTACCCGTACACAATGATCAAAACAAAAAATAAAATGCCTGAATATCTGTGCATCTTGTCCCTTTTTTCATTTGTGTTTAATACAAGCCAAAACTTCAAATTCAAGTTTGATTGTAATCCATTAACAGGTTCTCAGAATATTGTGATTACAAGCTATTTCTCATATACATGTATGACCATTTGATCTTTGACCTCATGACCCCAAATTCTACTCGGTTCATTGCCTCAGCAAGATACATACATGTCCTGAGTTTCATGGTAATCTGTCCATCTGTTCTAAAGATGATGTGATCACAAGCTATTTTTTGCATACATAATGAGCCCTGTGACCTTTGATCTTGTAACCCCAAAATTTAATCAATTCATTGGCTCTGCAAGATACATACATGACCTAAGTTTGGCAGGAATCCATCAATCAGTTCTTGAGATAATGTGATCACGAGAACGGGACGTACAGGCGGACGTACAGACGGACGTATGGGCGTACAACCCGAAAACATAATGCCTCCGGCTACTTTGTAGTGGAGGCATTCAAATTAGAACCAAATATCACAACCCTCAAATTTAGACAAAAATTGTCCATCCATTTAAAAATGGCAAATGACAATTGTACGAGTTTCATTTCCTAACAGTTTCATTTACTAACAGTATTTTTTATTTAAAAGTAATACAAAGTTTTGGGAAATCTTTAAAATTGGGTGGATAGTGATTCTTTACAATTTTAATATATTTGGATGCCCCTGTGGATGTTTTATAAGCACTAGAAAATTTAGCCCCTAAAACAATACTACTTTCGAGAAAAAGTGAATATAAAAATTTACCAGTGCTCCCTGTAAATATAGATAAATTTCAAATAGCTGCGACCATATGTAGTTGTGATATATATTTTCCAAACAGGAATAGCTAATCGGTTGATTTTTGTCTAGAAACATTGTTTTATAGCTTAATTAATATCTTGACCTAGAGAGGGGGCTATACAGCATAAAGAGTTTATTATTTACAATTTCATAACTTTAGACTGGATTTCAACAGCGACAACGATCAATGAATATTGTAGGGTCGCATATGCTTCCAATATATTAATTTGAACCAAATCCATGACCCCGTACCAAAACTTTGTATTACCTTTAATTACAAGACTTTTCATTGTAATAATGCAGCTGTGTTGCTAACTTAAACACATAAAGCAAATTTATTCTGTTATCCTAAATAGGCTGAGTTAGTTTGGTGTATGGGGAGAGGTGAGGAGTTTCCTGGCCCTATTAGGTATCTAATTACTCACAAAATAATGTTGGGTACTTACTGCCATGATATCTAAATAATCGTCTCCTTCTTCCTCCTCAACTTCAGGACCATAGTCCGTCTTTCTCCTGATCGCCATTGGACCATAGATAGCAGTATTCAATGGCAGATAATTCAGTTCATCAGCCGAGTAACTAAGACAAGAACAATATGACAATAAGCATAACAGCAAATAACTAAATTTTTGAGTAATGAGATACACATTTGCTATCAGTTTGACTAGGTTATGAAATGCCCTAATCTCTTTCTGAGACAGCATGATACTCCATTGTTGATATGTACTAGAATCTAGATGGAATGTATGTAGTCACGATGGCAAGAACTTGCAGATAGACAAAGCAAAAGGGGATTATGGGAGTACCCTGTTTCCATGGAGTTTCATCCTCCCTCCCTACCTTTCCTCACTCATTACTTTGTAGGATACTTATTTCAGATTACATTATAAATAGCGTTTACTTATAATCAAATCGATTTGGGAGCTCAATTCTTTATAGTTCATTCTACTGTTTCACCATCTCTCTCTGTGTAAAAATGTTAATAGTTAAGAGTTAGAAGGGGATTAACTCTGTTTAAAAGGACACGAGTGAACATCCTTATGGCTCTCGGCAAACATTATAGCGCTTTCATGATCAGACTTACTATCTGCAGTAGTCTTGGTATTGGCCAGGGATGACGGCTACAGGATAGGCACCAATCTTTGTATCCTCTTTACTCAACTTCTTCATTTTTGCTTGAGGCATGTGAAGTTGCTGTAAATAGAAATTAAACGTAATATACACATTTGATACACCACATAATCCTATAAAAATGATGCTCTAGAACAAATGTATTAGTAAGAATTATGATGATACCCACTCACACCAGCATTGTGTGTTATAAAATAATTAAGATACCCTCTATTGATTCTCAAATCTTTCAAACACTACTGTAATAAACTCATGAGAATGCACTCAAATCAGCGCTTAAGTGACTATTAATACCCCCTGCATATCATTAAAATACAGTAAACCTTGCTTAAGTTGACCTCGACTTTGATGACCTTTAACGAATGAGATTTATAGTATTTTAGTACATGAAATTCTATTTATATTTCTCCCCATCAAGAATGTGTATGGAGAAATTATTTGGTGCGTGCGGTGGTGATCTTCTGAATCTTTTATCCCAATAAACAGCAAATTGACGACATAGGTATGCCTAATTCCCAACAAACAAGTGCATGCTGGCAAGCATGAAGTGTTTCTTGCTTGATTAACGAGTCAGAGTTTCTTTTTTAAAATTAAATTTCTACAATCTTTGAAAATTTTTTGCAGTTTGTTGAGTTAAGTTTGTTTTTGTACATTCTTTCTCTTTCAAATATCAGAGCTCACTTGTTGGGTGAGCTACCGTGCACATTACAGGGACCGGAGATTTGTGATTAGAGAGGTGGTTACAAGAAAGGAAGAAGAACTGAGAAGCTGGCACCAACAAGTCTGAAGAAAAACAAAATGATTGTGTGACGCATGCTTTGACAGTAATTGATTAAACATCACGTCTCATTCGACTTTTGCAATGTGAATTCAGTATTTTTTACTGCGAAACTGTCCTGGGAATATGATCGACTTGAGCGATTAATTTGACTTTAAAAATTGACTAAATACAGAGGATTAACACAAGTAAATCTATGAAGAAATATTGGGACTTTTTATTTTATCAACTTAAAGAGTTTATTCGACACACGCTCCATCGACTCGTGTGAGGTTGACTGTACTATCAATGGTAAAGTTGTAAAAAAATACTTTCAAAATTTAAATCAGAAAGTCTTTACAGTTCGTGAACAGACTCACTCACCATGGTTTGTAGGTCAAAGTAGTACTGTCTCTCCTCTCTCTTCTCTCTCATCAAGAGTGCATTGAACTCAGCAGCTTGTTTAGCAGCTTTCTTGATGTATGCTTTGATCTTACTTGCATCCATGGTCGGCTGGTCAGAAGTAAAAAATAAATTATAAATTAAAAGCACCATAACTATACTGAATGGAGAAACACTATCAACCTAAACTTGAAACACACTCTTCAGAAAGATACCATTATACCACTGATAATAACAAAGAAGAAAGAAAAAGGTGAAGCATGTCCTCATGAAAAATCTGTATATTTTGATATTTGGCAAAGTTTTAAACTGTTTCCAACTTCATGAGCAACTGCAAGAACTTAGTATTCACAATATCTATATCAAGTTTATTTTCTTGCAAAGGGTTCATTTCTGACACTACTGCATCATAATAACCGTCTCACTTATTTTAATATTGGCAGGTGTAAACTTACTCTAATCTATAGAGGTTACACACGCTCCAGCAACAATTCTCCAGTAATTTCCAAATAATAACCAAATTTGCAAGTCTATCATTGGATCCAACCCTATATTTAGGTATAAGGATAGACTTGCAAATTGATTCCAACTCCATGAGCAACTGCCCTAACCTGAATATGAAACCAGTCTATCCTTCTATACCTATACCTATACCTATACCTATACCTAATCCTAGCTTTGAGCTCATCAAGGTTGCCCCAAAATGAAGGATCTGCCACATATAAACAATAAGTTTGTTTTATCCGTTAACAATTTGACACACGTACAACTGCTGCAATCTAGTTTGCTTATGTTGTACTTGTTTGAAATAATTGAGTTGCCATTTCTTGTGTTTGATGAAATGAATAAAAATATATTAAATTACATAATAAAAGATGATTTTAAAAAAAAATCCTTTGCAGAGGGCATTTTTTCAATAGTGACACTACACATTAACAGGCACTGGCTAACAATGATTGATTTAAATTCATCTGGCAAAGGCTCATACAGGCTTTATTGTTGTATAAAAACTTAAGATTTGGCCACACTTTCAATCAAAGGATATTACCGCTTCGTATCCTTTGTGCTGGTTGCTGATGTTCTGCCTCTGTTTTTCCTGGATGACTCTAGCATACTCTGTGTACCTGTTGGTATAGTCCTTCATCATCAGGTCATACACCTCGTCTCCGCGTAGGGCTGTCAGACCTGCACACAAACACCAATGTTCATGGATCCACAGATTTATAGTTTGAAATCCAATAACATTAATTTGTATGTAAATTACAATAGCAGTTCCTGTATAAATTGATCTGTTTTGCACTGATTTGCTTACCCAGAAACTAGTATCATTACAAACTTGGGAGCAACAACGGTCACAAACCTCCTTATAAAATATGAAATTGTTTAATGTCATCAAAATGCAAACTATTTTCATCTTTGCAAGGATAAGTACTGATTATTGTACCATTGTTACAGTATCATTTAAAGGGATCGTTTAACAATATTAAATCTGAGATACACGGCCCTACGTGTCATCAGTGTCTGTGTTATGGTGTTATATTGAAGCCCTAAAAAAAAATCGCGCTTCAAAATGATCAAGTAGTGCCACAAAAAAGTAAAAATCTTTGAGTGACCGGGTTTACCATACTCGTTTTCCCCAATAGACTGTAGTGTTATGAAAACCGTCAGGCGAACGGTTTTCAAAATGAGGAATTCCAATCATAAATATCTTGATAATCAGACAGGCGATCGGCTTGTAAAAGTCATGGGGTTCCTGACTGACCTAAAGGTTTATGATTATCATTGCATCATGTGCTAAATCCAGAATTTTGTTTCAGAATCTGAGACAAAGTTACCGGATCCCTTTAAACAGCTTCATGATATGTGTCTGTGCTCATAGACAAATGCTTTAGCAACAAGTATTCCACAACCTAGATCATAACTTAAACACTGAAATCAAAGCTACATGTTCTAAGCTAAGCTAAGCTAAGCTGTCACTGTGTCCCTATTAAAGGCTGTTGGCTCCACAAACATATTCAAGCCATTTTTTCCTATCTTGAGCAATTCAATATGCCTTCTGGTAGGTGCTGCCTACTAGGATGTCACTTTCCCATCTCTACCCTGGTCTTCCTTGCCTAATATGTTCCAACAAAAGTCTCCATGAGTAAGGGTTCAGCCAAGCGTATGCTGTTCATTCTGAAAACGTGACCGAACCAGGTCAGTTGGGCTTTAGCAATGCGGGCAATGATTTCTAATTTTATCCTTCCAAGTGATGTTGAGAATCTTCTGAAAGCAGTGCATCTCAAAGGCTTCCAGTTTCTTTTGGTCCATGCCTCTGAGCCGTACAAGAGTACCAGGTAGAAAAGAGCATTGTCATGACGTAGTTTGGTGGTTAGTGAAATGTCCTTATCATTCCAGGCCTTCCGCAGTCTGTTTTTAATTGTCATTTGAGGGTGTTAGTGTTTTTTACTCCTAGGTATTTGATTAAATGTACATGTAATTCTAAAACCAATCACAACCTTAGCATTCAAGGGCAATCCTACCTTTGTAAAAAGTTTATTTGTTTGAAAGCAGAAAAAATCGAAGAAACAGAATGGCGAAAGTTTTCAATAAAACAGACAAGTAGTAAGCGAGTTATAAATGTTTAAAATATGAGATCACTAAAACAATGGAAATATCAAATTAGCAATTTTCTCAGTGGATTGTGATATATTCATGGTCAACTTGCTAATTTGTCATGCACAAAAAAGTATTGATTCTGTTTTTCAACAAAGTTTCTGCTCCCACTAAAGTTGTTAAAAAATACTTTCAAAATTTAAATCAGAAATCAAAAAATATTTTGGATAACATACTATTTTATAGGTCCTGAAGAAAGAGAAGACCCTCCCGAGTCAACATTTTGAGGAGAATTTTTAAAAACATTTTTAGTTATTTTGTGTAATGAAACAAACAAGAAAGTTGTCCGGCACAAAATCACTGTGCAACTGCATTACCAGTTCAGCCAATATGAAGTGCTCATACAATGTATGTATGGTGTTTAAAGTTACAAGCATTTTTTGCCTGATTACATCCAAATTTTCACCATTGTACTTCTGTCATTCTTCTCCTATCTATTACATTAGTTTAATTCTTTAATTCTATATTTCTAATAAAATAATGCCAGGAGCGATTATTATCATAGCAAAAGAAGGATCACCCATAGACTACCTACCAAGAGTGACCTGTTCCTCTGTAACCACACCTCTCTCTCTAAGAAACTCTTTCTCCTTGATGTCCATGACTCTTCTCTCCAGATCTGAGATTTATTGAGAGGAATTTAATAAATACAATAACATCACAAACAACATCTTTGTTATTTTGGGAGGCCTTTAACAAATAAAAGAATAATAACATTTCACATCGTCTGAAAAGCAGTGAACAGATTCAATTGGCCTAGTTAGGACTATGATTTGGTCTGCTGTCATGACGAATAGCTGTAACAATCATCTGTTGATATCTGAAGCGGCTATTGTTCGCACGCTAAGAAAAATTAATACTGACAAGTTTTCTTTGGAATAGATCTGTGTCATAAGCCAGCACTTTTGTTCTTAAAATCACACCTTTCTCCAGGTAACTGTTATTATTATCTATATAAGGCTTCCAAGCAGTACAATATATCAGTGTATTCAATATCTTTAGCACAGTACCCGGATGACTGTCCGATATTGTTTCACATTGCTCAGTCATCCGGGAACTTCAACTATTGATATCATATCGATATCACACAAAAACAAAGCCATATTTACCGAGGTAAGTCAAATTTGGTTATTATGCTAGTCAGAATAATATAGATAACAATAATAATAATATTGTATGGCTTTGTTTTCATGTGATACAAGAATATATTGATCTCGCTAAGACAAAATTAGACAAGTCCTTGACTCGTCCAATATTGTCAAAGCTCGAGCAATATATATTTTGTAATAGATCTGTGTCATAAGCCAGCACTTTTGTTCTTAAAATCACACCTTTCTCCAGGTAACTGTTATTACTATCTAAGTCATCAAATATTATATAAATATTTAGGTATCAAACTCCCAACAAAGGATACATGGCAGTATTTAGATTGATCGTCATGTTGGGGTAGAATAATAATAATAACAATAATAATAATTAGTTCTTATATAGCGCTTTTCAGGACCGAAGGAACTCTCAAAGCGCTTTGCAGATAATATTATTACCCCGGTCATTAGATTCAGGCTTACCCGCACACAATGTACTGTATGCACATTCTCCACTCCCTGGAGAGCATTCCTGGAATGCTCTCGTCAAACTTACTTGGGTACTTGCGCTTGAAGGACTTGACTCCAAGGAACTCACTGATCTGCTCCTGAACAAAGTACCACTCTCCAGGATTATCTTGTGGCCACTGGTACTCAAACACATTCTCTGCAGGGAATTGGCCCAGACTGACAAATCAAGGGAGAAACAAGTAAGATTGGAAATACCATCATTCAAAAACAGTGTAAGCAGATCTGTTTTCTTAATGTCCTTTTGAGTTGATAATACATCACAAATTCATGAAGCAAAATGGCTCACAAGAATATCATGCAGTCATATATTTCAGGTATGTATCTAAACTCGTTGGCTTAAAGTACTACTCAAAATAAATCACCAACCTGACTTTGTTCTCCCATTTGTAATAGCTCAGAAAGACCAGGTAAACGAACATATGATAAAGCCAATATCTCTTTGGAAAAGAAAAAGCTTAAAACCTTCCATGCGGAGCAAGAAGTGTGGTACCAAATGCCATTGATAATGGAATATACATGTAGCTCTACACATCTGACAGACAAAAAGAGCATTTTGGATTGCATTTCTCTATCTATACAGTAGTTAAACATGTTTTAAAGTTTTAAAAAAGAAAAAAGAAAAATGGAAACACTTACTCATCCCCACTCTGAACTGTAGGAGTGCTTGTCCTAGACCTCTTGGGACTGGCCTTTGGGCTTTCGCATATCAGCTCTCTGACTCTCTTCACAGGCAGTGGACTTCCCTGAAGACTATCCCTGTAGTCCAGCTCACTGCTCTTGGCTGAAACAAAACTCTCCATGCTGCACTCATCATAGATCTTGGGAACCTTGTCGATGTTACTGTCATCACGATTATTTTTGGTGCCGAGGTCTGCCATGGAGTCCTGAGTGTTCACATCTTCTGATTCTAGGATCTGGGTATCCATGAACTCTGGTTCCTGTTCCTCCTCAGCATCTTGCGAATCTTTTTCTGCACTCCCTGCAACAGCCACATCTGTATCCCTCATAACCTCAAAAGCATCAACAATTTTATTGGGATCTTGTTTTTCTTGAAGTGGATCATCTTTCTTTGTTTCTTCTTGACTGAATTCTGAGACAAGAGACTTGCTGATTAAGTCAGCTACTACATTGACTATGCTGCCCGCTAATGGGTTTGATTCTTTGCTGCTTTCTACATTACCAGTTTCTTTTTGATGACTATCCAAATTTTCTTTACTGGAAGCCGATTCGTCACTAACTTGACCTCCTTCTTCACTGGTCTTGTCCTTATCTGTGTCATGTGTTTGCAATCCAGCTGGCATTTCTGTGAGAGCTGCACTTTCATGTTTGTCACCTGGTTGATCCTCTGGTGTAACAGTGGTTTCTTGTGATGCAACCTCATTGGCTTCTCTCACTTTGGGAGATCCAGTGCTTCCCACTTGCCCATCTTCAGTTGGTTTCCGGTCACCATCTGTTATGTCCATCTCCTCCTGTTCAAACTCATCTTGGTTGCCTTCACTTTTACCTTGTCTTACAACATCACCTGGAGTCTCCTCATCTTTATTGCCTGGAGCTGTTTCTTCTGATTGTCCTTGGCTTGAGAGATCAGTTTTGTTTTTATATTTAGATGATAAATCTGCACCTTGCATTATTGAATCATCTCCACAGACTTCCTGTACTCTTCGGACTTGGTCACATACTTCTTGGTTACCTGGAGCACTTTGCTCATCCATTCTCTTTTCTGACCCTTCGGCACTTTCCTCTTTTGGAAGGGGTAGTACTTCTTGACGTTTAGAAACCTCTCCTGCAGTACCATTTGACTCTCTTGTAACAATTTCCTGTTGTTGAGCTCCCTGATCTTGAGACTCACTCAAAGTTCCAGGTCCTGTTGACTGTTCTATAGTCTCCACTGGAGATCCTTCTTCATGAGGTTCCTCAGTCTTACACTGTTCTTCAGGTGCTGACTGATCCTGACTGCTGCTTTCTACATCTGGACTCCTCTCACCGGGTGATAGAGCAACATGGGGGAATTCTGGGGTGGAGTCCATCTTCAAATCTGCAAAGGTGACGAAATGTTAAATGTACTACATGTATATAAAAGAAAAACATGTAACTCTTATCAAATCAACATTGTTGAATGTTTTTAGAATATTCAGTACAAAATATTTCTTGCTTTTATTAGGGTGTCTGACAATTTTTCAATTTTCCCTTTTGGATCGTTTTTTCAACAATATGGTTTGTTGTTTAAATTGTACATCCGCATCTGGTCCGTTTGCCGAATGAATACACAAACACCTACACAATCAGAATGCACACATGTCACATATTCGACATTGCACAGTGTGTACAAATCCCTGCAACACAGGGAGCATGCTCTGGGTTTGCTTCGGGCAAGCTGAAAGTCATGTGAGCTATTGAGCGTGAAATACATACATGTATATGCATGTGCAGATTCCATGCGCTGTCACGCCTCCCTATTTTCAAATTTAAAAAGTGGGGGAAGGGTATTTTCAAACTGTAATGGCTTGTGATTCCTTGGGGCTAGCAAAAAACAAGCTCATAGATAATGTCCGTATGACTGAAACTCCTATTCGCTCAGGGGGTCATTTCTCAAAAGTAGGAAATCTCAGAGCTAGGAAAAGTTAGACCGAAAGTCTCTGATATCAATGGTTGTTCCACTGAGATTGCATCTGGCTCCTCTGACTGCCTCTATACATAGACTGAAGTACGTAGTATGGGGACTGAGTGGAACAAATGGTTCGGTTCGGCCAGACCGAGTTGAATGAGGTATGCAATGAGATTTTCACTCTTTATATCCTCATTAATGCACTTTTGCTGCAATATTACAAAAATTATTTTACAATATAAAAAATAACACAGAAATATTTAATTTGACTTACGAGAGCTTGCTTATTTAGATCCTAAATTAATGATTAATCCGAGAAAGTCTTGTAGTCAACATGATTCGTTGTCATCCATGTTGATGAATATTCATTTTTTTCTTTTCGAACGTCCAATAGCTACATAATGTACGTACGAATCAGCCTGGCTAACCCAGTGATATATGAATATTCATAAACCAAATATCAAACGAGTGCTCTGGATTGGCCATTCGCTATGTTTTGATAGGCTGACCCAGAAATATATCGGCCAGGTGAGGTCATAGATTACTAGTTTGAATGGATGAACGGTACGTTTCACGGTTCGATGATAAAAATTGGATAACTCACATAAGTAAGTCCGTCAATTTCGCATTTTGAAATAAGAAATTTAAAAATGCACAATTGTAAAAAGGTTAGAAATGGTCATAGTTTTTTTCTATCTGATTTATAAATCAGAAAAATTAGATCTAAATAGTGAAAATCGTGGTCACAAAGTGGTATCAGTAATTGGCCAGATTACATGGTGAAACTGACAATAAACTATCCCCTGAATACTTAAGATCAAAGACTGTCAACGAAGTAGTCAACAAATTTAATCAACTCATAATGAACGCTATGGGTGAAGGGTCGCCGAGCACTAAACACGCATCTCGCGCTATTTTTAAAAATCTCTTTAGCTTTTTATTTTTGCCATCCAACTTCGTCATTAACATATTCAAGCATTGCCTGAATCGTGGATTTCGCGTTTTTAACTGATTCTGAACGTATAAATATGAGATTTTGATTTACGTACTGTTGTGTGTAACGTCTATGACATTATTTGCAGTGTGTTAACTTTTGATGTGCAGCTGTGTTCAGCATTTTTACTACGTAGCCTACAGCGTACTTCGTACTTTTTATGCGAGTAATTTTTTAACTACTGTACGGTAAACTCCATCTTCAGCCTCAAGCTATCTTCTTTTGAGAAAATGGGGGGTTTCAGCATTTCCTCCACATTTTTGACTGTCTTGTGCATCTCTGTGAGGATTTTAGGACAAGCCCACACATCTGATCTTACTTTTGTTGTTATTGTCAGGAGACATAAATATCAACCCTGGTCCCTACCAACCCAAATACCCTTGTGGTATATGTAGCAAAGTAGTATTAAGTGGAAGCAACAAGCAATTGGATGTGAAAAATGCTCCGTCTGGTATCATAAAGAATGCATGGGAATGAACGATGAGATATTTGAAGTACCTATTACAAAATCATGTAACTGGATCTGTTGCTCCTGCGGTCTTCCGAACTTTGCATCGTCTATTTTTTTACTTTACAGATAGTTTTAATTATTAAACCAATTTGAGCCATTGAGCTCATCAAGTAATATTACTGGTACTGGTATTAACAACCTGCTAGATTTCAACACCACTACAAGTGACGAGTCTCGCCCTATTCCTACCTCTAGCCCCAAACCTAAGGTCAGTGGCAAACCTACGCCAAGGACTAGTAACAAACGTAAACTTAAAAGCAAGCCGTTACAGGTTCTCAACGTGAACTGTCAGAGTGTTAAAGCTAAACGGGATCAGTTCCTTACCATTCTAGAAACTGAATCCCCAGACATTGTTGTTGGAACTGAGTCATGGCTGAATACTGATATAACCACTGGGGAAATTTTTCCTTCTAACTCTCAAGTATTTAGGAAGGATAGAGCCGGTGACTCCCATGGAGGAGTCTTCATTGCTGTCAATGACAATTTGATCGCCACCGAAGAACCAAACCTAGCAACGGATAGTGAAAGTATCTGGATTAGTATTCATGTAAAGGGTATCACTCCAATGTACGTAGGATCTTTCTACTGCTCTCATGCTACCGATGCTGATTATATCAAACTGTTGGATTCTGCGCTGAGTAAAATTCCACCCCAAGCCTCAGTCTGGTTACTAGGAGATTTCAATCTTCCTGATGTGGACTAGGAAAACTTTAAATTCAAACCAGGGGGTTCTTATGCTGGCCCCAGGAAGGCAATGATAGATATAGCTTTGGATTACAACCTACTTCAACAGGCTAAAGAACCAACTAGACTTAATAATATCCTTGACCTTTGTTTACAAACTCTCCATCATTCCTGTCAAGTACAGAAGTCATTCCGAGAGTAAGTGACCACGATCTGGTTGTTTGTGAACATCTCAATGAAGCCTAAATTAATTAGACCTGTGAAACGAAAAATGTACCTGTACAACTACAAGAAAGCTGACTTTACTAGCATGGAGGAGTGCATCAGAGTGTATGACAATAAACTATCCCCTGAATACTTAAGATCAAAGACTGTCGAGGAAGTAGTCAACGAATTTAATCAACTCATCATAAACGCTATGAATGAATTTATACCTTCTAAACTAAAGTCAACTCGTCCAGATAATAATAATAATAATAATACAAAACATTTATTAGGCGCTTAATACTGATGTTTCTAAGTGCACAGTGTTCTGATTAAGAGAAGACTATAACCCGTTGAATTAAATTAGAAGAAAAAGCAAAAATACAAAAGTAACATAGATAAGGTAAGAAAAACAGTGGCAATCAACTAAATAAAGACAAATAAGGTGCGCACCTCCATTGACCGGCGCACAACTGCAATTTACAATTTGAAAAGATAGGTTTTGAGTAGAGATTTGAATTGAGATACAGAGGGGGCACAGTGAATAAAGGCGGGCAGTTTGTTCCAGAGAGCGGGGGCAATAACTGAAAAGGAGCGGTCACCATACCGGGTGTTAGTGCGGGTCCAGGTGTTAACAGTAATGTGGAAGATGAACGAAGTGTTCGTGACGACGTACGGGAACGTAAGGATATGAGATCGGAAAGGTAAGAGGGGGCTAAGCCATTGATAGCTTTGTAGCACAGGAGAAGAATTTTGAAGGATATGCGGTGGTGAATTTTAAGCCAATGTAGTGAGTTCAATATTGGAGTTATGTGCTCTGATTTACGCGTGAGAGTAACAAGCCGAACAGCGCTGTTCTGTACTCTTTGAAGTGGGACTAGATGTGACTGAGGGAAACTCCCTTGGATAAATTCTACTATTAAACGAAACATAAATAAAAAGAAGAGACTGTACAAAAAAGCCAAGAAGATTTCTACCGATAGGAAAATTAGGAAAGCAAAAATTGAGTACATGGAAGATATAATTGGAGGTTCTCTGCAAACAAAAAACACAAAACCTTTTTGGAACTACATCAAATCAATTAGACAGGAAGTGTTCGGGATTCCTACATTGTCCGTTGATAATGTCGACCTCACCTTGCCTAGGGACAAAGCTAATGCTCTGAATGAACAATTTAGCTCAGTATTTACGAAAGAGGACGTGACAAGTTTTCCTGATGTCGAAGATTCTGGTATTCCTGATTTGTCTGACTTTGCAATAAATCCAGTAGGGGTGGAAAAACTGTTGAGAGAAATCAACCCCAACAAAGCTTCAGGGCCTGATGCCGTTCCCGCAAAGATTCTGAAGGAGTATGCCGGGTCCTTAGCTCCAGTTTTGACGAAAATCTACCAGAAATCCCTTGACTCTGGATATGTACCCTTGCTGTGGAGAGATGCAAATGTAACACCACTCTACAAGAAAGGGGATAAGAGCAACATCTGCAATTATAGACCAGTATCTTTGACATCCATTCCTTGTAAGATCTTGGAGCATATCATCCACCATCACATCATGATTCACTTGGACAAAAATCATGTTTTAGTTGACGTACAACACAGCTTTCGTAAAGGACGTTCGTGCAAAACTCAACTAGCGGCCCTCGTTAACGACCTGGCCAAAACCTTAGATGACAGGGGTCAGAATGGACTTTAGCAAAGCTTTTGACCCCATCAGCGTCTTCTTAAGAAACTGAATACCGTAATTAACTGTGTATAAACTGCACCTTTTTGCCGCTGAAAAAAATTCAAAGTCGGGGGTGCGGTTTATACACGGTACACCAAATTTTCGATTTAAGTTTCGATTTATGGCGCTATGCCTGGCAATGTCTCCCAGCTCAGTTATCGGTGTGTTGACTCACCACTCGGAAACTAAAACAACACTCAAATTTGTCTGTCATCTTGATTTGAAATTGATCTCTCTGATAAGATCTCAATATGTAGTTTATAATAATAATTTATCCAATTTTCTTCTATTACATGGTGTACCACTAGGTCCAATCCTAGGTCCTCTACTGTTTTTTTATTTACATTAATGATCTTATACATTCAGCTGCACCTCGCAGTTAAATGAAAGGCCTTCCCGCAGGTTTTTTTTCAACACGGACCCGGCAAAAAAAGTCAGCAAAAAAAGTCAGCAAAAAAAAAAAAATTTAAAAGGGCAAAAAATAGGGGTGCGGTTTATACACGAGGGCGGTTTATACAACGTTAATTACGGCAGTATTGGAGTTCGGAATAACACCTTGAAATGGATTGATTCATTTCTAACCAACCGTCTTCAGCAGGTCGTCATACAAGGTGAAGCCTCCACCAAGTGTAAAGTTAAATCAGGAGTTCGGCCCACTCCTGTTCCTTGCCTACATCAACGACCTACCTTCTGGGATCCAGTCACAAGTAAGGCTCTTTGCTGACGATTGTATAGTGTATCGAGTCATAAACAACACAGGGGACACTGACATTCTACAGAACGACTTGGAAACGTTAGTCAAGTAGGAGAATGATTTGCAAATGTCTTTTAAAGGTAAAAACCAGTATTGGAAACGCCCCAATTTCAAAAAATGAAATGGAAGCTCTCATTACCAATCATGTGAAAGAATATGTTTTGACTAATACATGATGATAAAAAATTTGCCGGGAAACCGCCTACTAATTCATATATTTGGTAAATTGGTTTCTCTCTTGGTCTGTGAGAGATACAGGGTAGTCCCATATACATCTTTCTGTGTATAGTGCTTGTAACTTTACGAAGAATGGGCCAAATTTCTTATCATTTTGATGATTCCAAAACCTTGCAGATGCTAGATGCTAGATGATCAACATTTTCTGATTGATTCCACAACGTTTCTTTCACAATGCAATCGCATGACCATTAAAGGTAAACCTTTAATGCATCCAAATGTTTTCAAATGAAAATAACTCATAAAAAGAAACCAGTTCAAACCAAATACAAGTTGGGTAACGTCACACTGGAAGAAATGCAACACCACCCTTACCTGGGTGTAGAACTGTCAAAGGGACTTAGTTGGGCAACACACATTGATCAAACTACATCAAAGGCAAACAAGATGCTAGGACTAGTAAAGAGAAATCTGCATTCCTGCAGTACCCGCACCAAGGACATGTATAGCATACAAGTCGCTAATTAGGCCCAAGTTAGAGTTCTGTGCAGCTACCGGTATATGGAACCCACAGCATAAATCAGACGAGGACAAACTGGAGAGGATACAGCGCAGAGCAGCTAGATTCACAACAAGGGACTACGACAGGGAATCAAGTGTTACAACGATGCTGGAAAATCTCAAATGGGAAACTTTGAAAGTCTGCAGAACCAAAGCCAGACTAACTGCATTGTATAAGGAAATGCATGGATTAACGCCCAGCAACATATCGACCTCCAGCTCCCAAACTCAAGTAGATGCAGGTATAAAACAAGACAGGGGGGAACTTATATACCATGTCATTAGTTCCAACAAAGACTGCTACCGGCATTCCCTGTACCCCATCTAGATTAGGAAACCAGAAACTCACCCGATGTGAAATCTTTTAAAATGAAATTGGACTCACTAGACATTATAAACCTTGTAGCCGAAGCAAACTTTAATATTTAGGCGTGTTAAGCGTTTTGACCCTAAACCAACGTACGCGACAACCAGATGCTGGTGATTGTACGTCACGGACAGATACAGATACCTCCTCTGTGCGATTCTTCTAAGTAACTGTCTGTGTATGGGGAATGTCAATAAATGTCAGTTTTATTTAAGAAATGACCCATACCAGATCGTTATTTCTGTCTATGAAAAGTAGGATGGAATCATGGAAACAATATGTGTAAATTTCTGTTTTGTACTTTTGATCAAGATATTTTTAAAATTCCGAGATGACCCTTTTGGGGAAATATTTAGTAAAACCTGCTCCTTCTTATGGCACCTCATTTGTTGAGCATCGCATTCAGTATCAAAAAGAAGAAAGGTTTGATTTTGAATCTCAATTTGGTAATAGTTTGACCAATTTTGCGTGAGCGCGCAACGCAACGCGCAATGCACCTGACCTAGACTGCATTGGGATGCATGCAATTTTTATAGGAAGGCACACAAAACCAAGTGCACGATCAGACACTCTATTCCAATTGGTTATGTTTCTTACCTGTTTTGTGTCAATTTTCTTAACTTTTCCTAAAAACGACTTTCTCACAGGTTTCATGGCAAACTGTAGACCGAATTTTTCCGTCTCTATCGTTCGTTAGCCTCTTATTGGGGTAGGGTCGGCTCTCTCTCTTTAGAGACGGAAGACGGAAGCGAGAGTGAAAAACATGGATGTCGATGTTGACCCATGATTTCCTAAAAAGTGACCATTAAACGGATTATTTCAGTCAAGTTGGTAAGTGGAACCGATTTATTATAGCCTAGGCCTAATATGTAACATAAAAAATACGAAGTAGACCTAAAATGAAATTTGGGGGGATTTTCGGGGCGTTGAAATATGGCCAGATATGGCCATGGAGTTTGCAAGGATATGCGTATAGTAGTCTTCCGTCTCTAAAGAGAGAGAGCCGACCCTACCCCAATAAGAGGCTAACGAACGAAAGAGACGGAAAAATTCGGTCTAGAGTCTAGGCAAACTGCTGCAAGCGGGTGCGCGTGCGTGAAGTTACCACACGTAATGATGATGATCATCATCATAATGTGAATTACTAACATGAATTTAATGAGGACCTGAGATTACGGTCGCTAACTTGAAAGAGAACAAGAGTAAGATTACCGTCAATGAATGAAACAAGAAATCTCTCTCTCTGGCCATCAACGCGAAGGCCTACGCGTGGGACTAAACAAGTTACAACACAGTTGGAAGTGGAGCGGCGGCTCGGCCTCGGCGCAAAATCATGTCCCGTAGAATTGCGGGGAATGAATTATCGATCTCCTGATTTAATCATCATTTTTAAATTTAATGATACTATACATCATAATCTGAATTGTATTTACCTTATGAGTTATATCACAGCTAAATGCCCCCGAAAGTGACGCTTTGTCCCAGATTCTTTTGTTCCCGCAACCAGTGGCTTGTCCACGATATCCTCTGAGCTGAGGTAGCTGTAAAAGAAGAATTGAAAAAGAAAATATTGTGGGGGGGGGGG
>BEXV01000691.1:76093-92788 GCA_003118195.1 Hemicentrotus pulcherrimus
AAAACACCCCCTATCTGAGGACTGCCAAAATTTTCGAACCCCCCTTTCGCGGGCTTTTTGCGGGCTTTTCCTGCCTTGGAGACCCCCCTTAATCAGGAAAAATGCTTGATGTACCCCCCTAAATTCGGAATAATTTCTCAGGAGTCCAAAGAGATGAGAGAGAAAAAAAACACACCCCCTTTTTAAAGAAATCTCTGGGTGAAAGTCAAATACACCCCTTTTTTCACAATTCTCGGGCCGGACTTTGTCGCACGAAAAATACCCCTTTACCGGACATTTTGGCAACACGCATGCCGTCATTCCGACCCCTGAGTGGGGGGGCCGGGATACCTATAATGTAAGTTGGTGTATAGGAGTCATGTACAGCAGTCTTTCATCACCTCACACTAGTGATTGCTTAGCACTGAATGGCCTAGACCTATCTCTCCTTCATCTAAATACTCATTGCCGTATCAGGACCTGGACCCTGTTTCATAAAACTTGATATCAATAACAAGTTAAATCATGGCATCTGATTGGCTGAGAGCACATTTGTCATAGAAATGTATCCGTTGTTATATATAGATAACAGGTTTTAAGAAACGGGGCCCCTGATAAACATTGAGTGTACTTACCACAGCTTGCTTCATCATTGCCGTTGCCGCTATCTGTACAGCAGTCCTTTGACAGGTCACATTGACTGTCCTTGTCATAGCAATGCTGGTCACTGCACTGGTAGGAATCGGTTGGGCAGGACTCAGAAGGTGTGTAGACGTCGAAGGCACAGTCATCAAAGCGGATGTCATCGACCGCGTAGCCTCCTGAGCCAGGGTTGTTCTGTTTATTTCCTGCATCTATCAAGATCTGCACAGAGATTTAATGAAATGGCAAATCCAATGGATGGTAAAATAATGAACTGTAGAGCGTGTGTGTTGTGTGTGACAGTTGGCACAGGTGTTTGTGTGTGTAACTGGGTTTCTACAGACTTGTAGTCATCATGTATGATTGATTATCTACATCTGGAAACTAGACTTTAACGTCACCATCTGAAAGACATGCCTCAGGGTCCGTCAGAGTCATTTTGTAGATGAAGAGAGGGAGAGAGAGAGGGGGGGGAGAAAGAGAGAGAGAGAGTGAGAGAGACAAGGAGAGAGAGAGAGAGAGATGGGGAGAGAGCTGGCAGTGCCACTAATGGGACCACTACACCAACTCAAATGTCCTTGAAAAATAGTTTGGTTGTTTCCTTGCAACTACAAATCGTCCTTGTTTTCACGAAGTGACGGTAGTGAGGAAAATCGTAAAGCAAAGTGAATGCAATTTTTTTTCACTACCGTCACTTCGTGAAAACAGCGACGAAATGTAGTGTACAATTTTACACATACAGTACATTCATCTACATTTGCCACTCTCCACCAGGTTGTACATGGGTACAAGTTCTGGTTTAGTACTAGTTACTTTAACGGCTCAGCTATAACAAGAGTAAAAGTATGCATGCACCATAAACTTCACAGCGTGACGTGACAGCGTGATGTGACAGTGTGACGGATATGAACCCTTTACAATTAGAAGCCAAATCAGTTTCATAATCAATAAAAGAGGGGTGGGATCTGTTCATATACACAAACCACCAGGTTTCCCTAGCTAGGTGATTAATTAAAACTCTATTAAAGCTGACCACTTACATTGAAGTTTGATAAGCATGGAGGGAGGGTGATTCTGGCCTGTGTCCAGTCCTTGCTGACGGCATTAGCCTCGTTAATGGTCATCAGGGTTCTTTCCTCACCGTCCACTTTGCGTTTGATCTCCAGGTTGCCGTAGGACGAGCCATAGATGTAGTACCATACCGACACTACGCAGTTTATTCCTGCCTGACTGAATGTGGGACTGATCAAGTAGGAATGTTGATTCATAGCACTGCCACTGGTGAGACCATCAACATAGTAATAGATTCCTAGAAGAGACCAGGTGTGCGCAGGGATCAATAAGAAAACAAGGAGTTATCAGCTGAGTAATACACATTCTAACTACAGTTAAACCTGTCTAAAGCAACCGCCCAATGGAAACACAAAATGTGGTATATTTTGTAGACAGGTGGTCACTAAAGCAGGTTTGACTGTACTTGCATACTATTGGCTCATATATGAGCCTCTCATCTTATTCTTAGTGAGTTTGTAACACTTTGCATCAAAATATATTTTCATTTCACCTACAAAATAAACTTTCTTGCAATGAACACCTCCTTACCCCATCATACAAGGCTTAACATTTATGAAAAGTGAATTATGTTATACTATCTAAAATGGAGAAATGACCTGAAAAGTACTTTTGTAAACTACATAACTGATACGAATATCGTTATATAACATCTGAATTCAAATTCATGAGCTAATTGTTCATTTAAAGAAGACAAACTTCCTTCGTCACACCACAATGTTGGCGCTTCAAATGAGATACTGCAGTTATCTTTATAGATGTTGTTTGCTGCAGGATGAGATATTTAGACAAATGCCTCTCATGCTTACCCATGGGACTGCCCTTAGAGTGGTCAGAGATGGGACCAGCATAACTCTTGACCTGTGAGTTATTGAACCTTGACCAATCAAAGTCGTCAAGGACCCCCTGTCTCCACATGCACATATCAACCTCAAAGTCACAGGCGGATGCTGAAGAAAAAAAAAAGGGAATTAAAATCTTGAGATACAAACACCCATCGACACGATATTATGCACTAGTAAGCATGATATCGAGCGTTCAGTGACACAAAGAGGTAACCCCATATTTTACCAAAATGAGTATTTGATATCAAAATGTTCAGAAAAATGTGGGCTTTCAGGGAAACACAAAGACAAAGACTACACCCAACAACCCATTGAAGTCAATAGCTAGTGAAACATAGACTTAACTCCTTAAGGCCCAAGTGCCTCAGTGACAAGTACATAAACCACTTTTTCTCAAAAAGGCCAAAATGGAGTTATGTCTTTGTGTCACTGACCCCTTGATAATCAACTGAATTTAAAATGAAAAGTTTCTTAAAATTGCAGATATCAAAATAAAATGTACATGCATTTATTAGTTAATTAAGAAACAGACATAATCATTTTTAATGTGTCCAATTGCGTTGCAGGACAAGAAATGGACTGTGTAGAATGCGGAATATAGATATCTAAAGAAAAGGTGGATATAAAATTTTAAATTTGCAATACGTCCTACCATATGCCCAATTTTACTTTGGGCAATATATGAGTCAATTTTTCATACAGTATGTAATGTCTATAATATCACTCTGTCACACCTTCTATAGTCCAGAATCTGGCTGGTCCTTTATATTCCCAACAATTGATTCAAGCTGCTGAAGATGGCATTATCAACAAACTCATATGCTCACCAGCCCTAATACCCAGCTAGAGGCCTCAGAACCAGGCGTCCTAATTTAAGGACCATGCCATCTTCAGCTGGCAGCAACTAAATAGGGGGAGGTCGCATTGTGTAGGTGTGGTGGAGATCAAAATTAAATTGGCCATATTCTGGACTACATCTTACACAGCACATTCAAAAGGCTTTTGACATAAGAATTGAAAAATGATACATGTATAACAAAGAAGCGGTGCACATATGCATCTGAACAGTAAGGACCAATTTGGTAACTCTTCCATAAATTTCCTCTGTTGCAATAAAGTAATACTTACGGCAGTCTATCTCATCAGAAACATCATCGCAATCAAATATGAAGTTACAGAACTTCTCTGTGGCGATGCATGTACCATCTTTGCAGGCTCTCTCACCATCTCCACAATGCGGGCTATCTGTAAGGTCAAACGTCAAAATATTTGTTATCAAACAATCAAAATAAGAATCATAAAAGATATCATCACAGAAATCTATGTACTGTTGCATTGCTATACCATGCAAAGGTGGGATCTGTTACAGGTGAGCGAGGGAATTAATTACGATTGCATGAGTTCATATCCCACCGCTGCCACCATGCTATTATCAGGTCAAAGCACTACAATATTCCAGACATCAATGCTGTGCAATGGGGTCTTTATTCACTCATAATAAAGATGTATTAAACCATCTATACCAATAGAGGGCACTTTAAAACATTTCTTCTCATGAATTTATCAACAACACTACATGATTCCAGACATTGATTGATTTAACACTACAACAGGGTCTTCAGTAAAAAGCTCATCCGTGAACAGTTTTAACATAAATATCAAGAAGTTTTGGGTATATATCCAGGAGAGATGAACCCCAATGAATCAATCAATGCTCATCACAGAGCCTCTCAATTTGTGTTTGATTCCTAATTTTCTTATTTTTAATCAGATTTTGCTCAAACTTCAATTAAAACCAATTTGATATCAGGATGGACTTACCAGTAGGTTGGACGGTGACGGGTAACGTCTGATCAGGGTCTTTGACACATCCTGGTGTCATTGTGATGTCATCGAGGGCTATGTTGTCATCTAACCCACCAGCGATACCTTCAAAGTACACCTACATCAAACATAGATGGAAAAATGAACATGGTTTTAGCATACTGGCTTTATCTTGATATCATATCTCTGCCTGGGAAGTCCTATAATTATTCCTATTGTTGTTTTCAATTGTTTTTTTTAATCGACTCTGAAGACAATTTATGGCAGAAGTGGCAGTCAAAGAAATGTTGTATATGAAATGTATAATTAAACTTGATTATTATATAGCGCCTGATAAGCAATATCATCTGTGAGTGCTTTACAGATAATATCAATATCCTGGTCATCGGATGGATTCACACACAGAATTCACCATCTCCACTCCCTGGGGAGTATTCCTACCATATGGTCACCATGAGGGCAAGTGGCAAATAATTACACAAAGGATTTCTTCAACCAACCAGGTAACCATTTTCCTCCTGGTATGGGTATGTAGAAGCAGATAAAGAATAAAGCCTTAATTGCCAAAAGATGCTAGTGCTGTGCCTTGAATCTAACCCACAACCAAGTCTACTGCTCAAAGCACACGACTTTGAAACCTCTATAAGGTTTGATTCCATAGCAGCTGGGGTAAAACATATTACAATCAATATTCTACCTTGAATCTGTATTCAGCATCTAGTTGGACCGAATTCTTAACCCAGACATCCCCCGTAGATGTAGTCTGTGTCCAGGTCCTTACTGGATCATCATGGATTGATACTTGGGTCAGGACACTCAAACGATTCACATTAGCTCCGTTCATGAAGACCCAGAAACGAATCTGCAAAGCAAGAGAAACATTCCAGTGTCCCCAAATTGATCTAATAATTATAATATTGGGTTCTTGCATTTAGCGCTCATGCATATCTGTCAAAATTGACACTCCTGACAATCCTAGTTTTTACCATAGCTTTAGCATGGCTGCCATTACGGTGCTCTACCATTTAAAGGAATTAATTCAGGTACCCATTTACATCACCTGGGTTGAGTGTGGCAAATGTAGATCAATGTCTTGCAAAAGAACATTAGTGCCATGGCGGAACTGGAACCACAGACCTTGTTGTCCACAGTCGATCTGGTGACCACAACACCTCTGTACATGTTTAGATTATTTACCTGGCATTTATTGAGTTCCACTTAAAAATTCCTGTAACAACTAAGCATCTTTCTACATGTTGCAATATTCTGCCATGTTGAAAAATATGATTTGTACAAGAATCCAGCTAACACCATGCACACTGATTTGACTATGGAAATCCGATTACTTATATAATATTTTGTACATTGGCAACACTTAATTTGTCTTTTAATGCATCCCTTGTTTACTTATATTGTTATTACTTATGTATTCAGCAAGTCAAAAAGTATTTGTCCCATACATTGCTGCCTACAACAATCAGTCATGGACTTACCAGACATTCTCCAGATTGAGGTCTAGAATAAACCAGACCATCCAGCAATGCTTTCTTGTTTGAATCACCGTCAGCAGAGTCCAGATAGAGGTAATGGCCTAAAGAGATTGGTTTGATTGGTATAGAAGCATGTAACAAGTGCCATTGACTTTGGAAACAGAAGAAATAAAAATTCTTTGTACATATACAGTACACAGTACGAAAATCTCTGCAACACGGTAGCACGATACATTTTTTGGATTACACGGTTTACACGATTCACCTTAATTGTGTAACTGTGTAATCGTGTAGATTTACACGCTTGAAAATGTCGCTCTGAATCGTGTCATCGTGTAAATAGTTGAGTGCGTTGGTGGGCTGATTCGACCAGATGTAACAATCGTGTAACTGTGTAATCGTGTAAATTTACACGATTAAAGAATGTTCATACTTATCTGCTACCGGCCGATGGTGGAGTGATAGGACGCCCGGCGAAATGGTAAGCATAATTATGAGTTTGTTGATAAAGCCATCTTCGACGGCTGGAATCAACACAATTCCAGCGAGCAATCGAATCGTGTAGATTTGAATCGTGTAATCGTGTTGCAGAGATTTTCGGCGGGCAGATTACACGATTCGACCTGAATCAAGGAATCGTGTAATTTTACACGATTACACGTTTACACAATTCAAATTCTGCTCAGTTGGTAAAAGACGAATCATGTAAAATAAATGGTTACACGATTTGAGCGAGCAATCGAATTGTGTAAACTGTGAATCGTGTAAATCGTGTTGCAGAGATATTCGACGTGTTCTGTATTACACCAATCATATCTTAGTTATCCTTTTAAGGTTCTATACCTCCCTCTCCCCCCCCCCACCCCACAAAAATAACTTTCTATCTATGCTTATTTGCTTCTTCTAATGATGCCTGAATTCCAATAAGCCATATAATTTTCTGGTTTACTAATACATATATTATATTTCAGAATGATTAAGGGACCCATGTGGGCAAGGGGCATGGCCACTATACTACTGCCACTCACCGGGGGTAAATGTAAAGTCATGGGCTCTATTCGCCGGTAACCAGAACAATGTCCTTGCAGTTCATCATCAGAATGCTTGAAATCACTGGGGAACTTGCTTTTTTTTTAAAGATTAGTGGTATTTGTTGTCATAATGTATGTAAGCAAATTCTACCAACTTAAAACTTACTTCAATTCAACATGCATATGTACCAATATACATGTATGGTGTGGTCACTTTCACTACAACTCACCTGGTACTATTATTTTCATAGATGTGGTTAATAGAAGGGGATTCCATCAAGCGATCCTTGGAAACCAGTGAGCCACGCCCACCTATAAGTCTATATACCTTAACCTCATTATTAAACTAATAAGGGCGTGGTCATCAGTACTGTCACTCACCTGTTGGGTTACCATAGGTGTGGTCATCATAAGGAGCTCCATCTAGAGACCCTTGGAATCCGGTGAGCCAGATCCAATCCAGATCATCATCAGAGTCTTGACTCCAGTCACAAACGGTGCCAGATTCAAAGTTACACATTCTGTAACCACCTGAATAGAGTAGAATAATAATGGACAATTAAGCATTTCAGAGTTAAAATCTGCATAATTATGTGTGGATGTTTGTTGATTATACTGGCATAGTGAGTTCTATATAGTGCTCTTGTTTGAAGTCTAATGATATATCAAACATGAATGTTGGTATGTCAATGAAGTTTCAGAATAAACATTAAATATAGGCAAAAAATATACAGAGCCCACCAATCAGTAAAAACCTCATTCACCTATAATCTCTTCTTCATTTAGACTGCCACACTTGTGCCTCTAAATATCTAATTCTCCTCTCTGTCTCATCTCTCTCCCCCTCTCTCTCTCTCCCTCTTTCTCTCTCCCCTTTCTCTCTCTCTCCTCTCTCTCTCTCTCTTTCTCTCTATCTCTCCTTCATATCAATGAAGGACTATTATTTATCTATAGACTTGTATGTTCTTTTTAATTTTATTTGATTTAGTAAACTTAATGCAATCCAGCCCTTTAGCTGTGATGTGGCTTTTTCAAAATAAATACTAAATACAAAAAAAATATATCTTTTTTCTCTAGACAGATTTTCACATTGAAGCATGTACTACAGGAACCTGTCTACAAAGACCACCTGTCTACAAAGGCCACATTTGTTGTTTCCCTTGAAAATGGTTTCTCATTGAAGCATGTACTACAGGAGCCTGCCTATAAAAGCTGTTTGAGTCCTCCTTGAACGGTCTTTATACAGGTTTCACTATGTGTAAGGGACTTACTACATGTCTTTTCATCAGTTCCATCTCCGCAGTCATTTGAGTAGTCACATTCTGTAGTATACGGCACGCATAGCTTGTTATCGCATAGGAGCTCGCACGGTTCGATTGAAATGGCTTTGCAGTTGGTGAATGAGATGTCGTCCATCGCTACGATATCATCATCGGATTCCACAGATGCAGCCATGATGAGCTAAAGAGTGCAAGAAAAAACACAGAAGGACAACGAGAATAGTTAACCACCAATGCCTAACTTTCTCTTGAAAAACACAAAAAATTTGCTGAAAAATCATATAGATATCATGGCAAGGCGTTAAAAGATTTGTGGCTAGCTGTATCTTACATGTGACGTCACAAATCTTGACGCTCTACTGAGGACCACTGAAGGCAGAAAATCTGGATCTCAAAATTAACATTTTTTAGAGATGATTCCTGCGGGCCCCAAACATATTTTGAAAAGGGAAGTTGTAATGTTTGATCAGTCAGGCCTCCTCTTTGCAATTATATGACTTTTCATCAATTCAAAACACTTTTGATTCTTTTGGTCACTATTTTAACCCATTCTCTCATAGAACCGATGGTAGCTGTACCTAAACACATTTACAAAAAACTGCAAAACATGGTAAGGGTATGACTAATTCAGTTGTTAACTGAACATGTGATTACCATTATGGTGCCTATATAATCATAAGCCTTATAGGGTGCTGCTTGTCTTTCACATGCTACAGGGTGCACAAAGAAAACAAGGGTTGCATCCTACCTGATAACTTGTCTCCTTTCGTCCCATTCCCACATGTAAGTTCATCCAAGATGACGTAGAGGTTGTAGACGGGCTCCACATCTTATAGCTAGGATCATCACCTACCTTCACCTCTAGCTGGAACTCGACTGTTGGACTGGATGTCTGCAGGGTCCAAAATATAATTCAAATATTTTATCATCCTATTTGTGACATTCAACATTTTCTTAAGACACATTTATCAAAAATTGCTTTTAATGATGAACTTAATCTGTTGATGTTGAGGTGTATTTCATATGTATTGTAGTTTGTAGGTTTATTTGCATTTTTTGTTTTGTTTAATATGTAATTAGTAATATGTTCATTGTGTTTGTTATGGTGCTTGGTGTTTTTTATTTGTTATTATTTGACATTTCACATTTATCCAAAAATTATCTAATTAACTAACTGTACACAGAAAGAAGTATATGGGACTACATAAACATGTGGCATAAAAATAAGGCCCACATATTTAAGCTGTTACATGTCATAGTTAGAATATGATGGCATTTGAAGAGCCATGGTTTTCAGGGAATATTTTTTCTCTGACGTTCTTCCACACTTGCATACTAACAACAATGAAACGCTCACAAATTGTTTTTTCACCTCTTCCAGGCAAGAACTCAACCTTCTCTTTAACTGGTTGTTATGAAATATATTTTGATCTTTTTGTTTCTATTCTGCTTACATTTTTATGGAAGGGCTTAGTGATTGTCATAGAGCTATATAACATATGAGTATTAATATTATTATTATGATGATGATGAAAGTGTATATGTTTTTAACAAAACGCCACATACCCGATAGAAGAACCAGAAGTCAAATTGGCAATCCACCGAAGTGTGGGGTAGTACAGGACTGTAGAACCGTGCAAACTCGCTGAACTGACCATTGCCAGGCATCACTTTCATGTAGTAACCTGAGAAACAATCATAGAGTGGCAATGTATCAGTATACTTAACCCGCTGACAACTGATTTTTCTAATTCTCATAGGATTAACACAAGGACCATCCAGTTCCAGTAAGTAATGGGTTAAATGATTGGCTTATATAAGCTTGAGAAGTTTGTCATTGTACAGTCAGTTTGGCAAACTTATCATTGACTTCATGATATGGGCATCTTAACAATAATAAGCAACAATTTATCATTATGTTATCTTATTTGACTAACATGTATTTAATAAACTTGTAGAAAAGTCTACCGTAAATCAAACAGCCAGTCTGGGAAGCTGGTCAAACTATTTATCACCTGATATTGAAAATAATTAGAACACAGCATTGATGTGTACTTATTTTTTTTTCAGGAAAGCTATTTTTAATCAGTTTTTAAGAATTCCACCCACAACTCAAAACTTATATACAAGTATATCTCATATCAGCATTCAAACAACACAAATATGTGCAAATGATAGCCTGCATGCTTTCCCAATTTGTCTTCTTCTTTTCTGACTACTTCACAGATACCTACCACTTTGTGAACCCGTATGATCTGTCTCTGGTATCTTGCCTGCCCCGCCTTGTTCCTGCTGCCATATATACTCTCCATAGCTCTCATCATACCACCCGCACAGCCCGGCTGAGTCAAACATGCAAGGTCCTGAAATAGAAAAGGAATAATAATAATAATAATAGTGGCTACTTGTAAACCACACAGGTCAACCTTTTGGTGCTCATGGTGCTTAGAGAAAAAAAAACAGGTAACAAACATGAAAATAAGAAAACTAAAAACAAAATTCTCCTGGGCCCCGACTTACAAAGAATTGCGATCGATCGCAGTTTTGAAACAACGGTTCTCGTTTGTTGATAGTGCGTGTGCTGTACAATACGCGCACGTAACGATGATCTTGATAGACCATTGCCATGTTGAGATTGATCTCAACTCTTTGTAAGACGGGGCCCAGGATATAGTAAATAAACATGTTTTATTGAACTATAAAAATAAATATCACTTTCATCCTTTTTGTTTATGTTCAATCTCACCAGTGCTTGTTGCATGTACAATTATAAATATGTCTCGGTAAATACTCTTTGTTTGTTTGTTTATTTATTTTACCTGACTGCTCCCACAATATCTACAAGATCATGTTTCACATCATATCTCATCCTATCATATTGTACTTCACCACGTCACATCAGATCGTTGCTCTACGTTTGTTCCAGGCTCTTTTTCATCAGAAGTACAGCGTTAGGGTTAGAATAAGGTGAAAGTTTAGGTTTAGGGTTAGCTATAGTATTGGGTCCAGAGTTAAAGTTAGGAATTCAGTTAGCGTAGGGAACTATGGCAGAGAAATCATCATAAGACTAAGTGTTGTACAATCCCAGTATAAATCCTTCATCTACAACCAAGAACAATATCTCACCACAGAATGCTTCGTCCGATTTATCTGGGCAGTCCTCCTGATAATCACAGTACTGATCACTGTCGATACAGGTCTGATCAACACACTGCCATCTATCCTTTCCACATACACCAAGGGTAGTAGCTGCTGGGGTTGTTGTACCGGATGGAAGGCCACCTTGAGTGCAGTTGAAAAAGAATGTTTTGGCCTCAAAATGAATGAATCTTTCCATTTATATGATGCTTCATTGTATTGTATTCTTACTCTAACTAGTTCAGTACCCTTCAGTTTGAAATATTGAATACTATGTGCAATATGTATGTTTTTGTTCCAAATTTATATATTCTTATTTTGTTTTAACGTCACTCTGATCAGTGTCTGTAAAGGGACTTAAAGAGAAGGTGAAACATAATGTGTGGACATTACAATTATTGTCATGATGGTCTTAATGAATATAAATGAAAGAAATGCCCTCTGAATAAGGACATTAAAGGCCCTATTTAAGATATGACGAAAAATGGCTAAATAGTTCGAACCAAACTTTCATGAACCATGTATGTGTGCATCTTCACAGGTACATGCATATTTCTCTCATTGTTATAGCTCAGATGACTTATTAAATCAAGAGTGAGTTGATTTCTTTTCATTTTTATCATTGTTAATTGAAATATGCATTCTATTTTTGTTGTATCACTGCTCTGATTAGCTCATTGTTAAAACGCTTAATGAATAACTATGAATTTCACTATCCATTTAACATCTCCTTATAATTTACATGAATAACTACTCATACTCAAGGAGATAGAACCTACCAGTTTGCTGCACACAGTCGCTTGTAAAAGACGTATCATCTATCCCAATATCACCGTACGGACCATCAGCCCTCACCACCTCTATCACAATCTGGAAATTAGGTGATCCTGCATCTGGCAGACCAATGTTGGCTAGTTCCCAGTAGTCGTTAGAATGCCAGTTCTTGGTGAATAGGAGATTCATGTAGCCTCCGATGTTAGTCCTCTGGAAGATGTTCAAGGTGCCAATGTCACTACCATACATATGGTACCAAATGCGCACCTAGAAGAGATTGAGAGAGAGAGAGAGAGAAAATAGAAACTTGAGCCTAAAATAAAGTCTACTACTACTACTACTAGTTATACTACTACTACTACGACCACTACTAATACTCATTACGTCTGACCCTCGTAGCTCACAAACCCGAGTAAATGGCCACAAACTCGGGTATTGAAATACCCCCTTCTTTGCTTGCTGCAGAGGAGGCCTAACCCAGCTGATCAACTTGTTTTCCAAACAAAGCGTTCGCGCTNTCCCAGTAGTCGTTGGAATGCCAGTTCTTGGTGAATAGGAGATTCATGTAGCCTCCGATGTTAGTCCTCTGGAAGATGTTCAAGGTGCCAATGTCACTACCATACATATGGTACCAAATGCGCACCTAGAAGAGATTGAGAGAGAGAGAGAGAGAGAAAAAATAGAAACTTGAGCCTAAAATAAAGTCTACTACTACTACTACTAGTTATACTACTACTACTACGACCACTACTAATACTACTACTGCTATATTTATACTACTACTACTACTACTACTTTGACTACTTCTACTCCTACTCCTACTATACTCATACTACTACTAATACTACTACGATATATGGGTTCAAGTGATAAATGGACTTATCCTTGAGTGCAGATAGATTGCATTATCATTATTTAATATGACTGATTCTCCCATATGATACTCACACTACAATCTGGACCGATAGATTGATAGACTGGGCTGATGAGCCTAGCTGTGTCACCGTCCTGGTAGCCATCAGTGCTTGCAATCACAACCATATAGTACCCTAGAAAGAGAGGAAAAAACAACAAATATAAACAAGGCCAAACTCGCACTAGAAGCACTATAGCAAAAAAAAAAATCTAGTGCCATCTCAGGTGAGCTTTGGCAGTATGGTCCGAAAACTCGCTGCTCCGCTAGCTACGCTCGATTCAAGCTATCTGTGTACTAAGTGGGAACTAGGTATTGGCTTATACGAACTGTTGGCAAGTCGACCATGAGATGGCGCTGTGCAACTAACAGTATGATAGTGCACACAGTTTATGTTGCGCAGTGTAGTATCACTTTATTACTCCAACATCACCAACTGTGGCAACTTTTGCATTCTGGACAAGTCTTTCCAGGCTACCCAATTCTACTGAGATACATGTACCTTATCAAAAGAGTCTTCCTATATAAAGAGGAAAAAATATATATATGAATATGGAGGGGTTTTATTTTGTATGTAATAATGATATTGGGTTCTTGTATAGGGCTCATATTTGTCAGACTTGACACTTCTGCCGCATTCCTGGCACTCCTGATTATTACCCTGGCTTTAGCATGCAATTCTGGCTGCCTAAACGGCGCTCTAGCATTTCAAGGAATTAATTCCTGCCAGATACCCAATTACATCGTGTTGCGGTCTAGTGAATAAGGCACCAGACTGTACTTGCCAATGTACAGGGTTCAAGTCCGTGCCAAGACAATAACATCCTTTGATAAGACATTAATCTACATTTGCCCCATTTGACCCAGGTGTAGTAAGCTGAACCTGAAAGCCATTATTCCTTGAATACACCAAGTGGTCTAGTTGCTGGATTACCAAGTCAGTGGTAATGATATCCACAGTCTTTTGGAAGTGCATTGAGCTGTCATATCATAATGTGATATATGCACTACACAGGAAGAGAATGTTATTATTATCATTACCGAGATACTGTGTAGTATGATCACGACTTGGGCCGCTGCGGAAACCAGGTTCCGAAGGTCCGCTCATCCTGGTGAACTCCATTTCATCTTCTGTATCCTGAACCCATTCACAAGTATCATCCTCAAAGTCACACATGTCATAGGTACCTGAGAAGTGATACAATATAACACTTCTATCATAGTTAAGCAGAGGGGGAATTTTTTAATCATATAAATTTTGTGAAATCATTTTGCACATGTTCATAATTCTCTTATCATGTGAAAATGTTTTTTTAATTACATTTTCATTAGCTAGTTTGAAAAAGAGACTTGTGAACACTTCTTTTAAAAATGAATANTTTCATTAGCTAGTTTGAAAAAGAGACTTGTGAACACTTCTTTTAAAAATTAATACATTTCTCATCAGAAATCAAATGTCACCATCCTGCTAATGTAATCAATCTACTTTCATACAATAGACACATTGAGTTTATGTATGTCTCTCTCTAGAACCCCCCCCCCCCTTACTAACTATATAATTCACTTGCTGGGCATAAGGGCTAATCTATGGATGGAATCGGCTTTAGTTACTTTAACAATTCCTATGTCTGGCCAGCCTCAGGCAAGCTATTATTTGAAAAGAACACTTTTGTGCATGAAGTAAGCATACATTTAGTAAACATTCTACTCAATTAGTAAGATAGCTTGGATTGCAATTTCATTCACATCTTACATGGAAATGTAACAGTTTATACGAAAGTGTAATGTGTTGACATCTAACAAAGATAGTTATCAAGCTATAATTTGTCAAAAAAACTTTTGTTCATGAAGTTAGCTTAAAATGAGTAAACAGGTCTACTTGATTTGTTTCATAGGTTAAAGTACAATTTCATTTGACACTTTACATGTAAATGTTCACGTTTATCCAAAAAGTCAATGTGTTCATATCTTATTAGATAGTTATCAAGCTATTATTTGTCAACAAAACTTTTTTTCATGAAGTTAGCACAGAGTTAATGAACAATTCTACTTGTATTCTTACGCAGCTTATATTACAATTTTAATCCAATTAACATGGAAATGTTCAAGTTAATACGACGAAATAAATGTGTTCACATCTTATTTAGATAGTTATCAGCTATTATTTGTCAAGAAAACTTTTGTTCATTGTGTATGCTTAAAATGAGTAAACTGGTCAACTCAAATTGTAACAAAGTTTATATTACAATTTCATTTGCACTTTACATAGAAATGTTCAAATTAATACGAAAAATTAAATGTGTTCACATCTTATATAGATAGTTATTAAGCTATGATTTGTCAACAATTTTTTTTTCATGAAATAAGCAAAGAATTAGTGAACAATTCTACTTGTTTTTTTTACGCAGCTTATATTACAATTTCATTTACACTTTACATGGAAATTTTAAAGTTTATACAAGAAATCAATGTGTTCACATCTAATAAAGACAGTTATCCGGCTGGAATTTGTGCAAACAAACTTTGTTCATGATGTATGCTTAAAATAAGCAAACAGGTCTACTCGAATTGTTTCATAGCTTAAAGTACAATTTTATTTGAACCTTACGTGGAAATGTTCAAGTTTATGCAAAAATTCAATGAGTTCACATCTAATCTAGAAAGTCATCAAGCTGTTATTTGTCAAGAAAACTGTTTATCATGAAGGTAACAACGAACTATTAAACAGTTTTACTTGGTTTTTATGCAGCTTATGGTACAATTTCATTTGAACCTTACATGGATTTGTTCAAGAGTATACGAAAGTGAAATGTGTTCACATCTTATTTAGATAGTTATCAAGCTGTCATTTGTCAGGCAAACTTTTTTTTCGAGGTGTATGCTTAAAATGAGTGAACAGGTATACTTGAATTGATACAAAGCTTATATTACAACTTCATTTGCACTTTACATAAAAATATTCAAGATTATAGAAAAACGAAATGTGTTGACATCTAATGCTGATAATTGCATAGGTTTTGCTAATTAGCTTATCAGCAAGAAAATTTGGGTTTCTCAGTATTGTAGAAATGTAAGCCGCATGTGTTTCTGAAACTTAAAGCTAATCTTGAGAGAACATGTTTAAACCAGTAAAAATAAAAACAACCTCACAAAAGTTTGCTGGAAATCATCTTCAATAAAAACCAAATCTTTCATTTTCACATGGTGACCTGTGTTGAGCACATAAAGTAGGGTCTACTTACCTTGACTTCCTTATCTTTCTCAGCTCAATTCTCAGTCCCATAACATTTTTTACTAAAATCGTTTGGCAAATGTTATTTATTTGTAATCTTGAATATTCAGTGTAAGTTATGTTGGATTCTGTGAGAAGTTATTTTCTATCATTACCAGAAGTAAAGCGTATATTTGAAGAAAAAAAATCTTACTGCAGGTGTCGACAGCTTCATCAGACGAGTCTCCACAGTCATCAGTGAAGTCACAAAGTCTTGTTATAGGGATACAGGCATTATTAGCGCATCTGAACTCATCAATCTGACAATCCTTGGCTTGAGGTACTGAATGAATCAATGAGAAAATATGATACAGAATACAGAATACAGAATAATATTGAATTTGTTATGTACTTTACATATTCGGTTTACAAGCAATGTAGAAAAAATACTTGATTGCATCATATTTAAAAATAACATACAAATATGAAGTATAGCT
>BEXV01000691.1:93360-105693 GCA_003118195.1 Hemicentrotus pulcherrimus
TGTAACTGTTCTGTATAAATGTTATAAACGATGTAAATATGTTCATTCAGGGCCCCATGGAAGACCACTACTTGTTGGTGAATGGGCTACCCTGTCAAAAGATTAGAAATAAATAAATGAATAAATAAAAATATTATGAATGAGTTTTTTTAACCTGGGATTAACCCGTTGACTACTGAATGATCTAATTCCCATAGACTTAACACAGAGAACACTAGGTTCCAGTAAGCAATGGGTATTCCAACAACCTATCCACTAGACCATGACACCTCTACCATAACTTGGTAATATTTATTGAGGTATTCTGCACATAAGTCAAGAGGCCTATCTAGTGTAACGTTAAACAGTTTTCTGACTTTATGAGCTGGATACATAATGCCCTGGGTATGGGGTGGCAATATGAGTGAGATGTTTTACCTGGTAGTGCACACTGCTTCATACTGATATCATCTATTGCTACGTCACCAAACACAGTGTAGGTTCGCACTGACTGGAACTTCACCTGGAGAAAGAGGAAGGACAGAAGATCTTCTAAACAAATGACAGATGCATCTCAAAGTGACTCGGTAACATTGCTTCAGACTCTGTAACATTGCCTCAGACTCTGAAATATTGCCTCAGACTCTGTATCATTGCCTCAGACTCGGTAACATTGCCTCAGACTTGGTAACAATTGCTGCTGGAGCATTCTTCCCAAAACCCATTTGCTGTTCTTGAAGGAGATGATCTGCTGGGGAGGATACCCTTCAGCAATGCCCGAATGCCAGGTATCTTCCTAATTTCCAGCTTATATCAAGGCATTATCAGGAACTTCTGCTTCTGGATGTAGAGCTGTAGAGAACCAAAGTCCTCTTCTCGTTACCAATCATTTACAAGTTAAAAAAAACTACAATTGTTTGCGTGTAAATGAATGGGTTAGGGTTAAGGTAAGGAAGCAAGTCATTAAAGTTCCTTCTAGAAGGTCTTACATTGAATCCTCCAGGGATCCTACCGAGCGCAGCGATGCCCTCATGCCAGGTATCTCCCTGGCTTCCCGTTTGGTACCAGGGCATCATCAGGTACTTCTCCTCTTGGATGTAGAGCTGTAGTGACCCGATGTCCTCACCGTACATATGGTACCAAAAGCGGACCTCACAGGAAGCAGCCGCGTTGCGATGCATGCGAGAGGACAGCACGGCCCAGCGTGTCCCAGAATTCGGAGTTATACCAACGTACATGTACCAGCCTAGGTAGTATATATATGACAACAAAGAGCATAATAGTCATACGTATGTTGCAAAATTTTTTTTGAGTTTCTGATAGTGTGTCTATTATCAAATAAACATTTACGTTACCTTTACATGTTTTAAAGATTACTGTTGCTGAGCTAGCGCCAAGAGCGTCCCTGTACGGTGTATGCACACTTTAAGTTTATACTATAATTATTATTATTATTATTTAGAAGTGAGTTACTTAATACTTGATGAAATATAGAAAGTCAAGTTCTGGTAAAAAGGAAAAACTATTTCTAACCTTTCTCATCGTATTTGTGTCCGTTTGGAAAGATATCATTGTAGAAAGGCCAGGTCAAAGTAGCCCTCCCAATGCCCACAAACATGTATTTGAGATGCAACAAGAGGGCGCTAAAATCTTTTGGACCACACTTTGATGCCACATGTGGGCATGGTTCTACATACTAATTTTGTGTGCAAATTAATGGCCACAAGCATACTAAGACTTTAAAGTCAATATTTCAGTGTAAATGACACTACTCTACATAATTAGTGGCATAGAAAGGGTTAAAAACATTTTTAAAATGTTACCGAATGCAGTAAGTGTGGTGTGATCGAAGGAAGGACCAGTGTTTGAGTCCGGTGTATCTCCTTGGTGGCGTATAAACTTATAAACATTGTGCCCAGAGTTCCACCACCAACAGTTGTCCTCCTCAAAGTCACATGTCGTTCCTATGGATATAATCAATTAGATAGTATATTAGTACTGGTAGATGATAAGCAAATAGTTACCGTTGGTGAAGGTGATGGGACAAACTATCACTTACAAGGGATCAGCATGTAGTTATCTTTCTGAAGCGAAGCCGAGGAGAGATAGCATATACATTCAGATCACCAAGGAAATGATAGTTTGCCACCGCCTGAAACCAAAAGGTGATTATCAGCTTTATAGTCCACATCGGAAACATTTCACTTCTTAGGTCATTTTAGAGCAACACATCAAAAAATCAATGATCAGCTAGCAAACGGTGTACTTTACATACAGTGCATCCAGTACTTACGTACATATGTATACGCAACGTTTACAATCTTCAGTGAAAGTGTAACAAACTTTTCTTCTCTTATCAATGATGGGCGAACTATCTTTCATCATGTGATTTACTTTTGAGCAATCGTAGAGCAAGATTTTTAGGATGTGGAATATAAATGATAATATATAGAACTTACTTCAGTAATTAGCAACAGGTGCTCTGCTCAAAGTCACGTGATAGTCAATTGGATAGTAATGGTATCATATTACAAGTAGATGGTACATGTTTCATGACTTTGATAATTACTAGAATATTGGCCCCTTTATATAAAACTTACCATTGATAGTAACTTTGCGATCAATATTAACTGCCCCGGTAACACTACTCAACAGCCAATCAAATCATGGTTTCCACTGAAGATACCATAAATAGCAAAGCTATCATCAATGCAAAGGTTTACGTATCATGGTCCTGGTCACATTACAAAATCTGGCTTGGAAAGTGCGGTGTGAATTGACAATCAAATCAAGGTTTCCATAGAAGTTACCATTAATGGGAAAGTTACAATCAATCAAAAGTTGTATTCATTCAATCTGATCACATTAGTACAATATTGTGTTGCACCTACCGCAGTTAAGCTCGTCCATCTGGTTAGGGCAGTGTGGTGTGAAATCACAGAACTGACTATTAGGTATACAGGTCTTATCAGCATCATCACAGTAGAAATCACATGTTGATGGAGGAGCTGAAGAATAACAGATAAAATGCCCGGGGGGTGTTTCACAAACATCCTAAGTCGAACTTAACTCTAAGTTGAACTTTAAAATTATGGAAAGCCATTAGCATCTTTGAAAATATTTTGGTAAAGTAACAAGCACTGTACACAGAAAGCTATATATGGGACAACACACATAGTGTCAGGGCTAGTACTACCGGTACCCTGATTTCCTTGTCTTTCTATGCTCATTACGCAGCCAATATACATTTTCTTCCAAAATTGTTTGGCACAAGTCATTTATTTGTAATCTTGAACATTCAGTGTAAGTTTCGTTGGATTCAGTGAAAATTAATTTCTTTTTTTTTACCAGAACTGGAGTATATCTTTAAGTTCTATTTAGGATCTTTGTGAAACACCGTCCCCCCTGGTGGTATAAATTCATATTCAATTCAATTAAATTTTGTTATTCCTACAAAATTCATAAAACAGTTAAATGTGTTTAACAATGTTTTAAAACAATTCCTAATATTGCATTATAATTTGTTTAATGCAATAAAGAACAATTATAACTTACATGACAATTGATTGGAATGTGGAGGGACTAGCAAATATCAATATTGACTTGATGTGGGGACGATAAAAAAAAATATATTACAATTGTTATCACAAAAGAATAAGAAATAAAAAGAAATTATTAAATTAAGATTTGAAGAAAAAATAATTAAAATCACAAATAGTACTTTTTGAGAGCAACCTTAAAATAGTGACTAGGTCTCAACCAACCCCAAACTAATAGATCGTTGATGCAGGCCATAATAATAAATAATGGCACAACAATAGTACTCAATAGTAAAAGAAAACTACCTGGGCATTCTCCTTCATAGAAAGCAATATCATCAAGCGATATATCACTGGAGAAGGATGTTCCAACAGAAGCAATTAACTGCAGCTGGTAGGAATAGGCACCGTCTATTACATCCAATGGCACCTGGGATTTTAAGGATATACAATGGTATTATTATTTAAGGTATGATAATATTATTCTGGAGTTTCAAACCAAATACATGTAAGACTTAAAGCCTTTCTGCACTTGTTTGGCCAAGAGGGATTAGACCTCCCTGCATGGTCACTGTCAGGTGGTTCTCTCATCAACTCAGCTCTCAATTGACATAAGAAAAAAGGGACCATGGGGGCCCTGCGAGTACCACTTAGGCATTGTTGGGTGTATAGATTAGCTACAAGTAGTGCAGTCCCGCTTTAAAGAGAAGGTTGAGTTCTGGGGAGATGTGAAAAATAATTTGTGAGCGTTTGCTTTGTTATTATGCAAGTATGAAAGAACATGAGATAACAAATATTCGCTGAAAAGCATTGCTTTTTAAATGCCTTTATATTCCAAATATGATGTGTAACAGCTTAAAAATGTGGGCCTCATCTTTCTGTGTGCAGTGCTTACTAAGACTGGGCCAATTTTCTTATCATTTTGATGATTCCAGAACCTTGTAGTACACACCAAAACTTATATGCCACATGATCAATTTTTCTAATTGATTCCACACAATTTCTTTCACAATGCAATCGCATGACCAGAACACAACCGTATCTTTAAGGCTTATTCATGCACATACACCAAGTTTCCATTTAATGTATAATCTTTTAATTAGTGGGGGATCTAGGAACTTGAAGGAATTATTACTGTCTAGTACCCATTTATTTCATCTGGGTCAGGCGTGGCAGACTATCATCTTGTTGTATAAAATTGGTGCCCTTTCCTGATTCACAAAGAGGAGGTAATGATTTTAATATTGACTGGCTTATCTATCAGGAGAAACAATGACATTTTTGGTAGTTTTTCAGTCTCTTCAGCGCCTTTGATTAGGCAACTAGATATACAAAAGCGCTTTATAAATACCTCGATCGGATCGGATTGGATTGACAATGTCTGCGACTCGGTCAATAAGATATTAGTAAGGGATATATTTTTGTGGTAAATCCCTCAAGGCCAGTCCATATTATATAATTATCTCACCAATTGTTGTCGCCACTGATCGCCTTTGCTGCCTGTAAGTGTAATGATATTGGTGAACTTTGTTTCTGTGTCTGCCTGCCGCTGGACGTAGAGGTTACCCACTCCATTTCCATACATGTGGTAATAAAACTCCAAGCATCGCTTCTGCAATGCCAGGAAATCACCAGACTTCAAGTTGGCCTTGTCATTCTTAGATTTCCCGGATGCCTCAATGTAGATATAGGTACCTGGGAGAATTAATAAGACAGATTAAAGTGATAGTTGAGTTCTGTTGCAGAGGGCACTACACAAAATAATTTTTTTGTGAGATAATGAACAACTGAGTATCAAATTGGAAAAAACATGATATTTGAATGACAAAATCAACTTTTTAAAAATCAAATCGGTTCAGAGGCGGCTGAAATAAAACAATTTCTTATAACTTGTGTTGCACCACAAATATTAGATATTTTGAAAAATTTGAAACGCCTTTTACGTCATATTTCAGCCAATGCCGATGTTGGCTTTTTTGTTGGCATTTTTGGGTTGCTTATATTACCCACAATTAGCCGGCTCATGTATTGTTATTTTTAATCAAATAGTGAATTAACCGTCACCGTGTTTTTCTTAAAGTGGAGCTGAATTGGTATGACCGTATTGGCTAAATTTCACACATTTTGGGTCTAAAAATACCTTCATAGCAATTTTAGGTTCTAAAAGGGCATTATAAATGTCATAGATAAGAATAAGATCAGCAATAACAATGCACTTTGAAGGCATTTACAGTCTGAAAACAGAACTGAACTATCCCTTTAAGTTTTCAGTGTAAGGTGCCATGGCAAAATGACCTCTAACATGCCTCAGTGTACTTTGGAGAATTAGGACGGATTTTAATATTTCTGCACAAAGGTGTTTTGATTGTTTTTTAATTGTTTGGCTCACACAGCTGCTCTTCTTTTTCCTTATTGCATACATGTATGCTACAAACAGTTGCATACACAAGTTTATATTTTAACCATGAGATTCATAAGCTTCACAATTGTTGTCCAGTTGAAAATGGAATTTCTTGGTGTATACATGGTATATGGGTATACATAATCCATAATATACACAATGTTCACATAAAAGAGAAACTTAATTAAATATTTTTGAGTCAACAAAAATGAAAACAATACCAATCAAACATAGATATAGTCATGCATCAAAAGCTAAATGATGAAGTAACTTACCATAAGGTGTTCCAAAAGTATGATCAGCAGTTGGTCCAGTACCACCAGAGACCGTCCTACCTTGGATGCGCTGCCAGTCAAAGTCATCATCCTTCTCTTCGTTCTTCCAAGTGCAGAGATTGGTCTCAAAGTCACACGATCCAAATGGAGAGCATGGATTGGCGCTGATGAAGATGTCGTCCAGAGATATGGCAGCATTCTCTGTGTAATCTATGGTAGAGGCTTGGAACCGGATCTAGAGATTCATAGTACAGTGCTCATATTCATAAAAACTATATTCAAGCTGGAGTCGACTTTCTATGTACTATAGCCTATATGATTTTATTAATACAGGCTCGATTATATAAATACAAACTCTTAACTAAACAAAACTTAAAACCAGATTGTAACCTGACCCTTCAATTTTGATGAAATAAAGCCAAGAGCAATATCGGACCATCCATCTTGTGTTAGTGGGATTGTTGTGCATTCCTTTCAGACTTTTATTTTGACTTTTAATAACATTATAAAAAGTCATAGATGTAATGTGGAATGATCTCACACATGAATCTTTTGTTGCAAGGACAATAATATGAGACTATACAGCTAGTTATTACACTGTTCATCAAATTTTGAATTTTGCTTTCAAAACTTTAGCTGAGCTTTAAACTTCATGTACCTAACATTTAGTTCTATAAATAATCCCTTGTAAGGACCATCAGTATTATTGAGGTTCATATCATGCCATTCATAGCAATGGCATGAAAGAAGAACAAGAGAAAAGAGCAAGAAGAAAGAGGAAGAAGAAGAAGAAAAAAGAGAAGAAGGAAAGGGAGAGGAGAATAGTAAGCAGAAGAAGTAAAAAAGAAAGAAGAAAAACAAAAGGGAAAAAGAAGAAGAAGGGGAAGAATAGAGAACGAGGCAAAGAAGGAGAAGAAGATAAAGAAGAGGAAGAACAGAAAAATAAAAGAGAAGAAGAAGAGAGAAGAAGATAATATAAGACAAAAGAAGAAGAGGAAGAGGAAGAAGAGAAAAGGAGAATAACAAGGAGAAGAAGAACAGAAAAGAGCAAGAGGAAGAAGAACAGGAGAGAGGAAGAAGTGAGGAGATGAGAAATAAGAGGAAGAAGGTGAGGAAGATGAAGGTGTATCATAGAAACTCATTACCTTGTAAATACCATCGGTATTATTGAGATTGATCTCCACGACATGCCACTCGTCTTCATGCGTGATTCCATCCATCTCCCATAGCAACTCGGCCTGCCCAGTCACCAGCTGTACCTTGTAAGCCTGTTAAGGCACCGGGAGGAGAGATAGTTAGCAAGAAGTGACTTGAACTGAATTGAATTTATTGATCCATACCCTAGTAGTTTCGTGTGTTGCGAAAACATATTTTTTCCCTAATTTTTTCTCATTTTTTCCTTATTTTCTGGAAATTCTGACTAATTTTTTTTCTATTTCCCACAAGAAAATAGAAAAAAAATAGGGCTATTTTTTTCCTATTTCAAAGTACAAACTATTTTTTCCCTATTTTTTCTCACCTATATTTTTTCAGACTACTTTTTTCCTATTTTTTTATAAGAAAATAGGAAAAAAATAGTTCAATTTTTTCCTATTTTCGAGTACCAAACTATTTTTTCCCTATTTTTCACCTTCATCTTTTTTAAACTATTTTTTTTCCTCTTTTATCAAAACAAATATGAACAAAATATGATTTTTTTTCTTCTCTTTTCGACTTCAAAACTATTTCTTCCTATTTTTTCATCTTAATCTTGTTCAGACTGTTTTTTCACCATAATCTTTTTCAGACTTCTTTTTACCTATTTACGAGTACCATTTTCTTCCTATTTTTTGCACTATGACATGATACAAATTTGTAAACTATTTTTTTTCTTCACCTTAATCTTTTCCAGACTATTTTTTTACCTAAATCTTTTTCAGACTATTTTTTCCCTATTTCTTCACCTTAATCTTTTTCAGACTTTTTTTCCCCTATTTCTTCACCTTAATCTTTTTCAGACTTCTTTTTACCCATTTGCGAGTACTATTTTCTTCCTATTTTTGTATATATACAAAACATACAACAGGAAAATAAAAATACATATGGGTCTCTTAAGGCACGTACATGGTGACAAATCTACAGAATTTAAATATTTTGATGATTCATTATTGAAGGGGAAAATATTATCTGAAAACATTCTAAAGATCATAATGGTAGGAACAAACAGTGGCATGAACAGCCTGCCATAGTTAAGTCCAACTTTAAGTTGATCTTAGTCTTTATGAAACAGTCCCCAATTGTTAAAATTTCTGAGCTTACTTTGAGCTGGCAGTATTTAGAGTTGGTCATGTAGTACCACATTTGAAAACACTGTCCGTCTCCCATGGTAGCTGGGAGGGGACCGCTGTCTACTATCGCCACGTCTTTGTTTGATGAAAGGCCCGTCATATCAGCAAAGAAGATATGGCCTACAGAGAGAGAGGAGAGAGAAAGAGATGAATAAATTTATTCCTTTAATAATGATGAAATAAATAATAATGAAAATAATGATAATAATAATAATACTAAAAAAATAGAATGATAACAATAATATTAGTAATACTAGTAATAAGACTAGTAATAATAATAGTTATAATAATAAGAATAATGACAATGATTATAATACCCAAGACAAGTGAGTTCTTTTGTATGTTGAATAGTTTGATCTTGTCATTATCAATCAAAATTCACACTATAAAATACAATGCATGGATTTACACTACACTGCAAAATCAGCAATGTGTATGGAAATTATGGAGATTTGTCAGTAAGACAGTATAGATCTACAAGTATTTCAAGTTTTTAAAATAAATATCTTACCATATTCAGTTCGATAGGTGTTGTCTATAGCAGGGGCAGCTGATCTTGAGTCTGCATTGATGACTTCCCAGTCAAACTGATCAGGACTCGTCTGACTGTAGTAGCATTCTCCATTCTCAAAATCACATCCATCTGTGGAAGAGAAAGATTTTGGATGCAAGAATAACAACCAATAACAATTCTTGATCTATTAATTTGATTTCTTTTTCCAAAGAAAAATGTTATTCAATCATTGTTGAGCGATAGCAAAACAAAAGCCTTAAAGAAAGTTCATGTTGTGACATATCAGTCTAACAAACATTGTTGCATCAGTTGCACATGTCTCCATTTATCAGGTAATACAACAAATGTATTGCGTTTGATAGAAAGAATAGAAAGAATAGAAAGAAATTGATGCTATCGTTTGTTAGGAGTTGGAAGGGTGTTAACTTAAGGTTGAAGAATAATGGTTAATGCCCTTCTGGCTCCAAACAGACGATATACTTCATATTATTTGCACATTATAAATGTTAGTCTGAAAATAGTATCATTTTTCCAATGCCTAAATCACATACACATCTTTGAGAGAATATTAAACATATTGCATCTGAGATAACAATAAACATATCGTTTGTTTGCAGACAGATGGAAATTGATTGAGTCATGAGTTAAAGCCTCCAAACAGGAGACAAGTATTATCAGGTCAATGAAATTGTTCGACTTTTAATCTGACCGTTTCAACGTTCACTATTCTCGAAATCACATACATCAGGAGAAGAAGAAGATATTGAATGTAAGAATAACAACTACTAACCATTATTATATTACTTTGATGAGATACTTCAATCTTCCACCAAGTTGTTTGTTGCAAAGAATATCCTACATCACTTAAGTTAATCTCAAACTGAGCTATGCAAATCTGGATGCGATTCCGAAACCTCCTAAAATAACTGGAGCACTACACATCAATTGTTAATAAATACCCAAATACTGTCGAATTCATTTATGTATGACTACAGTGGGACTGAAACGTAATGATTGCAGAAAAACGGCATCATTTGGATAATCATTGAAAGATCTGTAAATTGGCAATTCTTTGATACTCACTTGGAGTAGGGCAGGTACCAGGATGGAAGGTAATGTCATCTAAGGCAATGTCACCACTAAAACCAAGTCCACGAACACCTTCAAAGATTATCTGAAAATAAAGAAAACAAGAACGTGATTGCAGGGTGTTGCAAAACTAAAATGGGTCTAAGATTCTTGACAGAATCTATCCACACAAAAAAATCTTTTTACACTTGTGAACATTTAATAAAAAATGTAGACCTACATGTGTTAAATCAAAGCAATTTAAGGAACATTCTTACCAGGGCGTGTTTCACAACTTATCTATAAGTTGGACTTAACAATTATGGAAAGCCGTTAGCAGCTATGAAAATATTTTGTAAAAGTTATATCAAAAGGCATAAAATGTTGATTTAAATCATTCATATTTTCTGTTATCCAAGGAGATTTAATGTTATTGATGTGGAATTTAGAAAAAGTCTAAAATACTTTTCACTCTTGAGCATATTTTATTTTAAGGCTACCAATGACTCTGCTTAATGTTAGGTCCAACTAAACATTGATTTCGACTAAGGATCTTTGTGAAACACCCCCAGCTCAGGTACCCATTAATTTACCTAGGTGGAGTGTTGTGAATGGACATGCTGTATGAATATTGCTACTGTTGCAGGGATGGGTCAAGCTCGCTATCCATAAGGACCGCCAGCCATAATGCATAACAAAAATAAATAGCGTTCTTTTATGAATAGCAGCCTTTTACACGCATATCATAGACAATTTACCTCGCTATTCATAAGGACTGCCATTCATAAGGACCGCTATCCATAATACGTTACAAAATGATTAGCAATCCTTAATGAATAGCGGCTCCGATAAATAGCGAGCAAACCATAGCTGATTTACCTCGCTATTCATAAGGACCGCCATTAATAGGGACTGCTATTCATAAAGACCGCTATCCATAAAGCGGTACTAAATGAATAGCAATCATTTATAATTAGCAAGCAGACCCTGCAGGGATTCAAACTCCATACAGTAAAGTTTACGATCCATGATTCCAGGGAGTTATCAGCTGGATGAAAAACACCTCCACAATTTTCTACCATCTCTCGATTTGTGTTCCGGATGTATATTTATGGGCCAATAAATTTCAATAAAGCCTATCTGCATTAGTTTGGCCAGGAGGGATTAGACTTTCAGTGACAGGTGGTCTTCTCATCAAATCAGCTCTCAATTAACATAAAAAAAAGGAGACCATGGGGGACCAGCAGTCACACAGATTAGGCAGATGGCGCAAGTAGCTACATATAGTCCAGTGGGGTTTTAAAGTCCTCTAGAGTGAATCATAAAGTCAAACTCACATAATATGAGCATGTATCTGTAAAGTGAATATGGACTTGGTTCCATCAAAAACACCTACACAATTTTCTACAATCTTTAAATTTTTGTTCGGGATACATACATTTAATTTAATATACCTAATAATGTGGACCGTAAAGTTCAACTCACATAATATGAGCCTGTATCTGTAAAATGAAGATGAACTTGGTTCCATCCCGGGCCTCTGGGTTCCGTCTCCTGCCACACAGGCAGCTCAACATCCCCTCTATTCTCATAGACTGTGAAGGCACCTATGTGATCCCCATCCATCTGGAACCAGTACTCCATGCAGTACCCGGAGACATCAACATTGTTCAAGAGCTCAGAGACTAATCGAGCAACATCACCGCTCCTCTGGCCAGTCATTTCAGTATAGACGTAAAACCCTGAAAAACAGAGAGATATATATATACCGCATCAGTAAATTGCTTTACAGATATATGATGTCATGGATTCAAGCTTGCATCTTTAAAGCATAGTCACCAAAAGGATCAAATGTGTTTTGAATTGATGCGAAATTCATAATGCAAAGGGGAAGCTTTACTGATCAGATATTACAGCTTCCTTCTTCAAAATATGTTGTGGGCCGGCCCGCAATAATCATCTTTCAGACACTGACAATATGTATAGGGCTGTGTATCTCAGATTTAACATTGTTAAACGATGCTTCCTTTAAAGAGTGGCTTTAATCTTCATGTCTCTATCATACCTGTTTGGTCTCCTATGGTATGGTCCGAACTGGGTCCTGTTCCTATACTGCCTGTAGATCCAGAAGCTCTGGTCCAGTTGAAATCATTATTGATATCATGGGTCCAGTTGCAGAAGCCATTCTCAAAGTCACAATTGTGAGTGTCTGGTACTGCAGTGGAAAAGA
>BEXV01000691.1:117492-130399 GCA_003118195.1 Hemicentrotus pulcherrimus
TCTCTTTTACATCTCTTTTACATCTCTTTTACGTCTCTTTTACATCTCTCTTGCATCTCATTTACATTTCAGCTCCTTATCTCGATCCCACCACTGCCACCAATGTAAACGTTTACAATTATCTCTGCTAATAATGATAGTAATATTTTATTAGGGCTCAATACTAATGTTTCTAAGTGATGTGCTATCATTACCCTGGCTGTACCTGCGCTGACATGATAAGGTACCCTGGCATTCAAGGAATTATTCCTTCCAGGTACCCATCTATAACACCTGGGTAGAGAGTGGCAAATATAGGTTAGAGAGATATTGAACTGAGAAGCCTAGCATACTGTTGGCACAAAAACGAGATGGACCTTTAAACATTGCTTCTTTATGTCTGCACTTGTTCTAGTTAGCTGCTCTTATTACATTCCCATCCACCGTTTAATTGTATTAGTCCATATCCTAGTTGCTCGAAATATACAGTCAGCCAATATTGTACAAACTCTGAAGTGTTTGATTTCATCTGGGGTAATCTTATCGAAGTTTAGGTCTGTATTCTCACAAAGTTAATTCATAGTCCGAAATCAATATTTGACTATTTATCACAGTAATATTCCAAAACCCTTTGCAAAAGCATAAGGACATTATAATGTCCTTTGGCAAACCATTAATCTACATTTGCCACATTCGACCAAGGCAAGGTAAATGGGTACCTGTTAGGATTATTCCTTGAAACGCACTGTGTGCTGATAATGGATGTCGGAGCAAAATCTAGGGTAATCATTTCCAAAGCTCTTTGGAAGCGCATATTGACATTATATAATGTGATATGCGCTATACAAGAACCGAATATTATAATTATATAATGTGATATGTGCTATACAAGAACCGAATATTATAGTGGAAGTTGTGCACACAGCGTGTGCGGGCAAGCACTGAATCCAATGACCAGGGTAATAGTATATTTGTAAAGCGCGCTTAGAGACATTTGTATTAAGTGCTATATACAAATTAAATATTATTATTATTATTATAATGTAATATGCTTTATACTAGAACAGATTATTATTATTATATCTGACTGCTTCTTTACCTGCTGACTGGTCACAGTTGATAAACTTGAAATCATCTACTGCAATATCAGTAGTATCTTGTGTGTTGTCAAAACCGATTCCAGGCGAGGCTTCCATTCGAACCTTCAAAGAAAATTCAGAGCACAGAGTGTTTAATTGGTAAATTCACAAGAGCGATCTTAAAGACCCACTACAATTCTTATAGCTGCTTGCGCCCTCTATATAGCAACCATTATCGGTGCCTGTTGGTCCCCGGCCATGATCCCCTTTTTCTTATTTTAATTGAGAGCTGATTTGATGAGATAAACACCAGCCAGTGACCTTGTAGGGGGGTCTAACACCTCTGGCCAAACTAGTGCACACAGACTGTAAGGGATGAGGCTGGGTGATCAAGGCTAGCTCGAAAAGTCTTTCAAACGTCTGAAAAACCTCTGAAAATAGAAACAATACAACATATCTTGCACTGTTCAAATTCCCTGCATTCATTTCACAATCTGATAACTTGATTAATTATTATCTTAGATCACGGGTTGAAAATAATATCATCTTTAATGCTTCCAATGCTACTCAACAAGGACATTGTGATTGATTGGAGCTAGGACTTGTTGCTGATTTGGATCAATCACAACTCTTTATAAGACGTGGCCCTGGGCCCCTTTGCATAAAATTTACCATTGATTGTAACTTTGCCATCAATGGCAACTACCACGGTAACAGGGCTCAACAGCCAATCAAAATTAAGGTTTCAATGGTAGTTACCATTGAAGGCGATTAAGTTACCATCAATGGTTTGAAAAATCCCCTGGCCTGTACTTACATAGTATTGACCTGCATACTGTGGTCCTACTAGGAGCGATCCCCGATGCCAGGTGGAGCCCTGGTCTCCCGTCATGATCCAGGATGAGTCCGGAAGGTTGTTGACATAGAGGATAGAGGTCAGTGACCCTGCATCACCGCGCATGTGATAGTAGAACTCCATCTCACATCTACAATCGAAGAAAGATAGGAAAAGAAAGTAACACCTGCCTTGAATGCTCCCCAGAGAGTGGAGTATTATGCCCCCCCCCCCCACACTGAGTGTTATTTAGGGTATGCATAATTATGCATGTTCCTTCCTTTTTAAAACATCCCCCTTAGTCCAGTGTGTAAAGTCAATGCAGGCCGGATTTTTGTGTACTGCGAGACGAGACGGACTTTGGTGCATGAAAAGTACCTCTTTGCCGGACATTTTGGGAACACGCATGTTATTCCTCCCTTCACGGAGTTTTGGGGGGGGGGGATTGCGCATACAGTGTGTGCGGGTCAATTAGCAATGAATAAAATGACATGGGTATTGGTATATCTGTAAAGTGCTAAAAGACATTGTATTAAGCACTTAATAAAAGAAGGTATGTGCACGCTTGTAAAAATGACGCCTGGCTGGAATGTTACCCAGGGAGTGAAGAATGTGCATACATTGTGTGCTGGTAAGTCTAAATCCAAAATCAGGGTAATGATATATATCTATAAAGCGCTTTGAGAGGGCCTGCGGTCCTGAAAAAGCGCTATATAAGAACAAGATATTATTATTATTATTATTATTATTATTATTATTGAATCACAATGCTGAGAGAGATAGAANCACTGTTTACTTTCTATTAAGATTTAGGTTAGCGTTAAGATTAGGATCAGTTTCAGGTACTGTTGTAAACTTGCATCCATAAATCATTCCTAGAGTAGATTTAGGACAATACAGCTCATGGTATCATCATTCCACGTAGGAAAAGTGGAGAGTGAAACACTATGCCCATAAAAAGAGAGTAAAGGGATATACATTTTTTTAAAAGGTATAAGGAAAACAAGGAATCAAGGTATGATGATACTGATATAGATCAAGTTATGATAATAATAATATTCCACATTTTTAAAGCACTAAATAAAATTAAGACGCTTTGCAGATATATTATTACCTGATCATCAAATTAATGCCTGCCTACACAAAATTTATGCACATTTACCACTACCTGGCTGGGAACCATTCCAGCCATGCACCATTTTACAGATGCTCAAAATGCTGAGCAAATACATTATCATTCGCATCCTGGGTGAAGAGTGGTTATATGTAGATTAACGTCTTGCCAAAGGACATGTTAGTGCCGAGCTGGGATTTGAAGCATGTACCTTGTGATCTACAGTCCGGTCACTTATCATGTAGAGCACAACACCTCTACAAGCACTATGAACATAACGGACAAAGAAAGAGGACAAAATATACAGTTCCTCAGGTAGACAAAGGAACATCCCTTCACTGCTATTATGTAAAAATGTGTAGAACAAGTGTCACATGCATATTCACATGTTTTACTCATTTTTACATAATATCAGTGAAGGGATGTTCCTTTGTCTACCTGAAGAACTGTATATTCTGTCCTATTTCTTTATCCGTCATGCTCATAGTGAAGACAAAGTTTTGTTCTAAAAACCAAGTGTTACACTTACCTTGAGCCAGAGTTTCCAAGGACCAGGGGGCTGAGTAACAGAGCGGTCATCCCAAACGTTCCAAATGTACTATCTACAAACATGTAGTGGCCGGATCCGAGGTTCTTGGTATGGTCAGCATCTGGACCACGTCCAGTGGGGGCGCTGCTCGCCTGGATCCAGGTCCAGAGGTAGAGTCCGTTGGGGATACTGGACCAGCCACAGCTGTCAGTCTCAAAATCACAGTCACCTGACAGGGATGCAATGTCAACAGTTATATCCCACTCTTGATATTAATTATTGATTAACCCAATGACTACTGACCTCATTCATTCCCATAGACTTAATACATTAACCACCTGGTTCCAGTTAGAAAGGGGTTAATATGTACGACTTGTAAATAATACTAAAGATAAGTAGGTATAGAATTTATAAACCATCATTGTTAATAAGTCCTCCTGAACAAATGCTTGGACCACAGTTATCTAGACGAGACCATGCAGTATGAGGCACTGTATCCCACTCCGGTCACCCTCAACTGCAGGATGTTTGACAATATTATCCTTTAATTATTACATGTACCATTTAAACCTTTTACCATAAATCTATATCGATCTATGTTTCTGAATAGATCAATGGATGAATTGAGTGAAAATGAATTGATTTAACCATTAGAATTTCAAGACATCAGCCCTTATTAATTTGATTTGCCTCAAAGACAAATCTTACCTTGAATCTTACATGAAAGAAAGGATTTGGCTTTACACAAAATCATAATTATATACAACTCACCACAATTGGCCTCATCTTCCGATTCACTGCAGTCTGTATCTCCATCACACCTGTGCTCCACATCGAGGCAGGTGCCATTGTTACACTGGTAGGAGTCTGGTCTGCAGGTTGGAAGGTCACCAGGGGCTGCAGTAGGTGCATTGGTCGTCACAGAGGATAAAGGTGTGTCACTGAACTGACATCCGGGACTGAAACTTGTGTCATCGATGCCTATATCTCCGTATATACCATTTCCTCTGACTGCTTCGATGATAACCTGTGGCAGATTAAGATTGTATTTTGTGTGAACTTTAAGGATGTGTATCGATCACCATTAATCCATTACCTATGGGAAACCATTGGCCCCACTCACAAGCATACCTTTTTTGGGGTCTCAATTCGGATCATGTTTGTTCGTCATGATTGATAAGTACGAACTGAACTGAACTATTAAACAGTCAACAGGTTTAATAACAACGTTGAGCAGTGCACAGAGGCATCGATAGTCTACAATTAACTGTCACCAGTTGTTGATGTTTCTGGTCACCGACTTTGAATATACGATATATGACATAGTATTCGAGAGCACATATATATACACTAAAATGCATAAATTTGACATTATGTGCCGTTGCTTGTGCTAGATTTGTTATTAAAGTCTATAAACATATTTCAATCCTGATTCTCAAAAACAAACCTGGACTGGGGTTTTGAAATCCGACATTTCTATGTCAGCTCTCAAGTAGTATTCCCCGATTTCTCCTTGTCTGTTCCAGATGCGTGTCAGAGGGCCGTTGATGGTGTCTCTGGTGTAGACGTTCAGTTCATTGACATGCTTTCCATACATGTAGTAGTAGAATCGCAGGAAGCATCCCGATGATGATATTGAATTGAGTGTCCTTGAAGCGAGACGTGCTCTGTCGCCATGGCTCGCATCGGTTGATTCCATATAGATGTAGTAACCTAAAATGAAAGAACGTTTAACCCGTAAACTACTGAATTCTCTTATGCCCATAGACTTAATACAGAATCTACCTGGTTCTTGTAGGCATTGGGTTAAAGTCTATATCTCTTGAATTGCCTTAGATCAAACCCCTAGACTGTCACATTGCCTGGATTATATTACACTGAATGTGTGAGAAAAGTCAACCGTGGCTGACCATTATGTGTTTTAATGGTTGACCAAAACCAATAAAGAGTTAATTAAGCTTATATTGATCCCTGTATTACCGAATGTATTGCCTTCAGTTAGCAGATAAATATGCCAACAGATTGCGCAAACTTTCTTTTACATAAAACTCAACTGGCCAGTTACGGCACCATATAAATATCCATTGTCCATTGTTTTGCAATCAGGTATGGTAAGTCGATTGCCCCGGATCCCGAGGCAATTGATCGATGTCAGTTTCATACACTAACTGAATTTCAACTTTAACCAGGGACCAAACATAACCCTAACCCTAAATCTAACATGAAATCTAATCCAATACATTCAACGAAATTAAGCCCAGAGCGACTGTCGATCGCCTCAGTATTGAGCAATATATTTGTGATTATTGTTATACATACGATACATATGATTGATACCTGAAGCTAATCCTGTAGTGTGGTCTCTGGCTGGTCCTGTAAACGGTGTCCTGGTGAGACCTGCATAGTGCCTCCAGTCAAGCTCGTCTGTCAGCAACTGACTCCACGTACAAATACCACTCTCAAAGTTGCAATTCTCGTAAGTAACTATATGGTCAAAGTATAAGGAGTTTAAAAAAAAAAATGTTGTATTGCCCTTTGTGACCGACCCAAAAATCTTGAAATCTACGGTCGGCTTAACAAAAAAATGTATTAAAGCATTCAAAACTGAGGAATAAAGATCTACCCAAATAGACGAATATTTCTGACCGACAGACCCATGTTATGACACCTAAAGAGCAATACAACATCTTTTTCATTTAGGCCTAACAGCTACATTTATATTGCACACATCACAGGGGATGCAAAAGAAGCCTCCTGGATTTTTCCAAGCATTCAATAAATATCTTCCTACCAGGTATCCATTTACTACACCCGGATGGAGAGTGGCAAATAGAGATTATTAATTTGTCAAACCATGAACCATGTGATCTGCAGGCTGGTGATGTAGCCAATGGCCCAAGACATTTCGTTAATGATATTGATGCAATTTGATGGAGATATGAAAAGCCTAGATGTTATCCTATTTCCTGAGCCATAGTCAAGAAAGTAAGTAAATAAACAATATCGCTATTCATCTTGTTTACATTACACTGAACCTTTTCATATTGATTAATTATGCAGTTTGTTTGGGGCAAGAAGGGCATATACACAAACATGCTGGTGTTATCGCCTAAAGACACCATCATCCTAGGTATTTAGGGCCCTGTATACTAGTACAGTTGGGCTCCCATCAACATTTCATACATCAAGCTCAATATAGCTAAATACGGGTTAAATCCCGAGAACAGAGAAAGAATTGAACCCAGAAGCTCCCCTGTGTGAGTCAAGAGTCTTTGACAATAATATACCATGAGCTCCCGCTTACCACAATCATTCTCATCTGACATGTCTCCACAGTCGTCTGTGAGATCACAGTATCTATCCGTATTGATGCAATTATGATTGTCACAGGTATACTCTGTTGGGGCACATCCACCTGCAGGGGGCGCTATAGGGTGGAAATAATAATATTCACATATCAAATATAAGTTAGCAAATTGGGAAATGGTTGCACATTCGAGACCAAGTAAGATATTGAGAAGAAACTAGTATAATGAAAATAACTGAGCATTATAAACAAAACTAAAGTTATAGAAAACTTTTTGGGAAATTTCCTTCTCTTGAAAATGTTTTTCTGCAGAGTCAAGAGGACATTGAGATACAAGTAGAATGATACAATTTCAATGGAGTTATAATATCTAATGTTATTTGAAACTTTTCGTATTTGATTGAAATGTATAACAAGTTGTAAACATTATTATCTTGTTAGACTTGATAAAAGCATATTTAGAACTACAAACCTTCAGAATTCTGAATCTTAGAAAAAATGAAGAAAAAAAGGAGAATCTTTTGAATAAAAATAAAAATACTAAAACTACAAAAATAACAACACAATAATACATTCATTTCCTTTTTAAAGTGCCTTCCAATTTACAATCGATCAAAGATCTCATATTGTTAGTATGATTATTATCCTTGTGACTTGATTCAAATACTTTTCTGCATATTACAGACAGTGTACATTATCCAATCCCTGGGGAGCATTCCAGGTAGAATAATAAGCATCGTTGTATTACGAGCTTACCAGGAAAGCCGCAATCACGGAAGGTGACGTCATCAATGGCAATATCTCCAATCACATCAAAAGATCTCTCAGCTTTGAACTGAATCTATTGAAACAAAACAAAAACAAAACGCAGTAAAATCAATAATCACGTTCATCAAAGGTTAGTAGCAGAAGACTTTTATTCCTTATGGTTCCGTCTCTTTCACTTCAACATAATTAATAATTCTATGAAAGTATTTAAGAAGCAATCATTATTGAGAAGAAAAGAGGTTGCTATGTAGTCAATCAGCTATTAATAAAGAAAGCTTTTAAGAAGCAACTATGCAGAAATTATTACCACATCGTAAGACCAAATTTTACTAAATATTTTGCTTTAAAAAAGCACACCAAAGGTCTAAACAGTGGGAAAAAAACTTAATAATCATTTTAAAACTGCGCCATACATCAATGTACATGTATATTGATTAAGAGCTTAATATAAATATAATTAGGGTTATGGGTGATTTAAAAGAAACTCTGACCCTCTTATTACCTGGAAAGTCCCTCGAATGCGTCCCACAGGCACAGAGACACTAAACCATTCATTGGAACCTGTTTCCTCTTGCCAGAATAGATGAGCTTTCTCCAGGCCAGACACGAGAGAGATGCCCAAAGCACCGATATCTAAAAAAAAGGAATCAATGCAAAGAGTCACGATATGCCTTTTCAATACTCTCTCTCTCTCCCTCTTTCTCTCTCTCTCTCTCTTTCTATCTCTCTCTCTCTACGTGCCATGTCCTGAAACGTTGGCGACCACTGAGTGCCACAACTCTCTGTCCCATATTCTATGAAGTAATTCATTCTCCCCGAGATCGATTCCACTTTCAGAAATCTTACTCTTTAAGCTATACTCATCCACAGATTCGTCCTTCTACCCCTACTCCTACTCCCCTCGATTGTTCCAGTCAGTGCAAGATTTTATGAACCAGTCTTTCGTATAACATGACCTAAGAAGCTCAGCTGTCGACCTCTTATATTATTTAGAAGCTTTCGTCTTGTTAGCAGCTTAAAACTGGTAGAATATTGAATATACTTCTTTACTCAAAGAAAGGTTTGCCCTTTCTCTTGATATTCGAATTGTCAAATATGTCGCTTGAAATGGTATTTGCTCAAAGAATATGTTGCACAGAAGGGGATTGACAAGCATTAAAGCCCCACCGCACTACTTATAGCTACTTGCGCCCTCTATATAGCAAACAGAGCCTATTAAGCGGTGACCATTGGTCCCCATGGTCCCCTTTTTCCTATGTTAATTGAGAGCTGATTTGATGAGATAACCACCTGCCAGTGACCATGCAGGGAGGTCTAATCCCTCCAGGGGGATGTTTCATAAAGCTGTTCGTAAAGTTATGCATGACTTTACAAACAAATTGTATTTTTTATAATTACGAACAAAGTGCCAGATAGGATGCCAAAAGCTGGTCCTGATGTTTTAACAAAGAGTGACTATATTTCCAATAACCTCAATTACATTATGGCAAAAAAATATACTCTGCGTTAAAAATGTTTGTTATAATAAGAATTTTTATCTACATCTGCAAAGTCCAACTTTAGTTAATGCAGTAAAAAATTATTGAGCATCCCATTTGGCTTTTCCTTTTTTAAATCATTCGTAAAGTCATGCTTAACTTTACGAGCAGCTTTATGAAACGCCCTCAGGCCAAACTTGTGCAGATGGAATATAATAAGATATCTACCTGTTCCATACATGTGCACCCAGACCTCAAGAATGCAGCTTGGACTTGCTTCATTCAGCTCAGGAGAGAGAAGGAAAGCTTCACTGTATTTTGACCCTTGACTGGCATCGATGAAGAGATAATATCCTGCAAAAATAATATTTAATGAAATTGCCTTCACTGATTTATAGTTTATGGTGTTTAAAAGGTGTGGTGTTTAATGATGTATCATCCTTGCAAACTCTTAGGATGTTGCATGAAACACTCACATTCACTGGTTCTGAAAGTTTTGATCTTTAGAGGATCCGGTGTCAGGGTATGGTGTTATGGTTATGTTTAGCATTATTCAAATGTTATATGCATTTTTTTAAAAGAATGCCCACCTTCACTTGTACCGAGTGGATGATTTTTGGGAGGTCGTGTTAAGTGTTAAATGTAGCACCTTACAAACACTAAAGGTGCTTTCAAATCAGTATACTCACCTTCACTTGTTCCTACTGTATGATCTTTGGATGGTCCGGTGTTAGAGTTAGGTGTATCACCTTTACCTCTTTGCCATACCATACTCCCTATACTTGTGTCGGTGTAATTACACCAGCCGGATTCAAAGTCACAAGAACCTGAACAAGAAAGTAAATAATGCAACAAAAAGATCAAGGGAAGGTGCTGACGAGGATGAGTCCTTTTGCCTTTTCTTGATTGTGGACACAATCAATTACAATGAAAGTTTATGGACACTATTATAGGCACAAGTGGTTTCACTTCTATTGTATTCTTCCTTTTACCAATTGCTTAAATCGTACGTCCTCTTCCCCACCATCTGATGCGATCAGCCTACTTATCTTTGGCATTCTATATTTTCATTTAAAACTCTTANCCCTCTTATTACCTGGAAAGTCCCTCGAATGCGTCCCACAGGCACAGAGACACTAAACCATTCATTGGAACCTGTTTCCTCTTGCCAGAATAGATGAGCTTTCTCCAGGCCAGACACGAGAGAGATGCTCAAAGCACCGATATCTAAAAAAAAAAAAGAATCAATGCAAAGAGTCACGATATGCCTTTTCAATACTCTCTCTCTCTCCCTCTTTCTCTCTCTCTTTCTCTCTTTCTATCTCTCTTTCTCTACGTGCCATATCCTGAAACGTTGGCGACCACTGAGTGCCACAACTCTCTGTCCCATATTCTATGAAGTAATTCATTCTCCCCGAGATCGATTCCACTTTCAGAAATCTTACTCTTTAAGCTATACTCATCCACAGATTCGTCCTTCTACCCCTACTCCTACTCCCCTCGATTCTTCCAGTCAATGCAAGATTTTATGAACCAGTCTTTCGTATAACATGACCTAAGAAGCTCAGCTGTCGACCTCTTATATTATTCAGAAGCTTTCGTCTTGTTAGCAGCTTAAAACTGGTAGAATATTGAATAAAGTTCTTTACTCAAAGAAAGGTTTGCCCTTTCTCTTGATATTCAAAATGGATTTGTTACTATCATCATTAACCCATTGCTTACGGGAACCTGGTGTTCCCTGTGTTAAGCCATTAAGTTGATAAGTTGATTTCTGTCGTGTGACATGGGAATTGCATAATTCATTTCAATTCAATGATAAGAAACATGACAAATAAATAATTGTGATTTCAAGTTTTTCTTGTCAGATGTAGTTTTTGTTAATATTTCTATAATTTGTGGCACTGCCGGGTTTATGCATTAGAGGATGAAGCTAACTAAATGTTCTGCCAAGAACTTGATGTTAGACTTTGATTGTATAATGTATTAAAAAAAAAATGCTAGTAAAATTGTTCTTCCTTGTTAAGGAGTCTTTCTGAACAAATGCTTGTACCAAAGTCATGGTTATCTAGCAGAAATAATGCAGTGTGAGAGGTATTGTAAGCCATCTCAACAGAAACGGGTTAATGTATTGTCAAGTTTATACATTTCACAAAGAAAAATATGAATTGTCAAATATGTCGCTTGAAATGGTATTTGCTCAAAGAATCTGTTGCACAGAAGGCAATTGACAAGAATTAAAGCCCCACTGCACTACCTGCGCCCTCTATATAGCAAGCAAAGCCTAAGCGGTGACCATTGGTCCCCATGGTCCCATGACTTTACAAACAAATTGTATTTTTTTATAAATACGAACAAAGTGCCAGATAGGATGCCAAAAGTTTGTCCTAATGTTTTAAAAAAAGAGTGACTGTATTTCCAATAACCTCAATTACATCATGGCAAAAAAATATACTTTGCATTAAAAATGTTTGTTATAATGAGAATGTTTATCTACATCTGCACAGTCCAGCTTTAGTTAATGCAGTAAAAAAATTATTGAGCATCCCATTTGGCTTTTCATATTTAAATCATTCGTAAAGTCATGCTTAACTTTACGAGCAGCTTTATGAAACGCCCTCAGGCCAAACTTGTGAGATGGAATGTAATAAGATATCTACCTGTTCCATACATGTGCACCCAGACCTCAAGAATGCAGCTTGGACTTGCTTCATTCAGCTCAGGAGAGAGAAGGAAAGCTTCACTGTATTTTGACCCTTGACTGGCATCGATGAAGAGATAATATCCTGCAAAAATAATATTTAATGAAATTGCCTTCACTGATTTATAGTTTATGGTGTTTAAAAGGTGTGGTGTTTAATGATGTATCATCCTTGCAAACTCTTAGGATGTTGCATGAAACACTCACATTCACTGGTTCTGAAAGTTTTGATCTTTAGAGGATCCGGTGTCAGGGTATGGTGTTATGGTTATGTTTAGCATTATTCAAATGTTATATGCATTTTTTTAAAAGAATGCCCACCTTCACTTGTACCGAGTGGATGATTTTTGGGAGGTCGTGTTAAGTGTTAAATGTAGCACCTTACAAACACTAAAGGTGCTTTCAAATCAGTATACTCACCTTCACTTGTTCCTACTGTATGATCTTTGGATGGTCCGGTGTTAGAGTTAGGTGTATCACCTTTACCTCTTTGCCATACCATACTCCCTATACTTGTGTCGGTGTAATTACACCAGCCGGATTCAAAGTCACAAGAACCTGAACAAGAAAGTAAATAATGCAACAAAAAGATCAAGGGAAGGTGCTGACGAGGATGAGTCCTTTTGCCTTTTCTTGATTGTGGACACAATCAATTACAATGAAAGTTTATGGACACTATTATAGGCACAAGTGGTTTCACTTCTATTGTATTCTTCCTTTTACCAATTGCTTAAATCGTACGTCCTCTTCCCCACCATCTGATGCGATCAGCCTACTTATCTTTGGCATTCTATATTTTCATTTAAAACTCTTATCATCATTATCATTATTATCATTATTATCATTCTTACCATTTTTATAATTTATTTATTTATTTATTCATTTATCTAATAATTCATCATTACTATTATTTTCATAAATATCATTTTCATTATTACTATTATTATCAACCGTATCGGACATCTGAGCAGGGCAATTTTTAAATGTTATCGTCCTCAAGGTTTGATGGATAAGTCAACAAAATTACCGGCAAAATTACAATAAATTAGTCCGCTCAGAAAAGTCAATGGGATTTTGTGTGTAATTTGGCGGGCAATATGGGTTATACAGTAAACCAATG